>JANVCC010000068.1:7225571-7391380 GCA_025345505.1 Todiramphus chloris collaris | reverse complement strand
GGAAGGAGAAGGAAGGAGAAGGAAGGAGAAGGAAGGAGAAGGAAGGAAGGTTTAAATAATGAGATGTTGATAGTCCACCAAAAGCCACCATGCAGCTGTCTGCTAGGCAACTCTGGCTTCTCTCATTCCCCCTTCCCACCTGCCCCTGGTGTAACGCCATTAACCAGCGTTCACCAGTCCTGACCAGTGTCTGCATAAAATGCCACCAGCTCAGGGCAGCTTCAGGGGGCTTCTGAGAAGAGCAGGTCCCAGCCCTTCCTCGGCAATGAAGTGCAACTGCTTCAACTTCCCAGAAGCCCAGTTCATAAACCAAAGTCTCCAGCTTTGCTTAACAAGCCTTGCAGAGCCTTGGAAAGTCTCTCAACCCCAGGATTTCTCCCTCCAGGCAGAGTCTGCCTGGGATGCAGGCCAGTTGCTTCAGAGATCTGCCCAGCAGCTCTGCTGTGGCCCTCCCTGTCTGGAAGGCCCATTAGTTCCAGCTCTGTCGGGGCTGGGGGAGTGGGAGAGAGAAGACAGCTGCTGGGCCAGCCTGGAGGGATGGCACAAGCTGAGAAGTTTAGGTCTCTCTGAGGTTTTCAGTGTAATTCTGTCTTTGGTTACCGTAAATGAGGAGACACCCTGTTAAATAAGTGTCTTATTTCCTGGGGTTCTCCCACAAGGAGTCCTGCTGGCTACCCCACTGCATCAGTGAAGGCAAATTCTTCCATTCCTCTGTGCCTCTCCTCGGGCTTTCTGACCCCCCGTCCTGTCTCCACCGCGCTGCATGCGTTGGCCTGGCACACAGCTTGGAGCTGGGCTCCCCTCTCCTTGGGAAGGGGGAAGGTGGGCAAGACCCAAGATCAGGGGTCACACGAAACCAGAGAAGGGGAGGCTGAGCCTGAGCCTGGCCCGTGTACCTTGTCCAGCTCGGAGAACTCGATGCGCTCCTCGGGGGTGCAGCTCCGTCCAATGGGGGAGATGTTCAGCATCCCGTTGCGAAACTCAATGAAGGTTCCTCTGTGGGTGGGCAAGGGCACAAGGTGAGAAAAACCAGACCTTTCCAGGGGAATGTCTGCTCGGTGAGGCACGCAGTCTCTGCGGGGACATGCAGGAGGAGAGGAGCCAGGCTCACCCACGGGTACTTCACACCACAGAGAGACCAGGCAGCAACAACCCTGCTTAAGATTTCTGAGGGACTCATAATTTTACAAAAAGAGACTGTAAGAGAAGAGGAGTAAACAGCTCCTGTGCACCCTGGGGACAGGCTGGAAGCAACAAGCTTAGGGGAGAAGACAGGAAACGTTTTCTAAGGTTGTGATAACTGCAAGAACAGCCAATGCCCGGACTGGGCCAACCACCTGACAAGACTGTGGCATCTCCAGCCCTGGAAGCTTTCAAGAAATGTCCTCTGTGGTGGGTTAGGCAGCATCTTGGGGCAGTGAGATGGAACTGCTGGGTCAGTGTGACTGGCTGCTGATGCCCAGCAGCAGGTTGAGAAGTAATCGGGACCTTCCTGCGGGACACAAATCAGGCAGGACCTGCAGGGCCTTCGTATCTCCTGTTTGCTCCCTGCACCTTTGCAACCCTTACCTGATCTTGGATGCACAGGACCCAGTTCCTACTTGCTCCCCTCACTCTGCACCAGAATCACTGCACTGCTACTTATTCAATGGGCTGGTTCAAAGTACCAAGCCAGAAGACTGCTCCCTTTCTTTTCTCTTTGCTATAAACCCAGACAGTTCTGTTTGTTTATCACCTTGGAACAGCTCACTGAGGAGTCAGACAGGTACCAGCACTGGGGTAGGAACAGCAGGGGATGGCAGCACTGCCAATTCTAAGACTGAAACTCCTGTGGAAACCTAACTGGAGCATGGACATCCTCCTCCCTGTCCAGCTGAGGAGCTCTGAGCCCATTAACCCTCTGATGTCCCTCCCAGCCCTTCCCACTGCTTCTCTGTGGTAAAGCACCTATCACTCTGACTCTGGGGGAAGAACTTCCCACCTCCTGTCTTGTAACACAGTGAGGAACATGATGGGGAATGGACAGACAGGCAGCCACGCCTGCAGCCTGAGAGCAGCATCTCTGCAGCAGCAAGGGTTTGGTGGCTCATGCCCCCACTCAAGAGATAAAGGTTAAAGTCCTTGTTTTGCTAGAAATCCCACAAGCCGAAATTCAGAGGCACTTGGGAGCTGAAACTCCACCAGGGTGTTGGGCAAGCAGACAGCAGTGAGGCAACCAATCAGCCCTGAGGGTTCTGGTCCCAGCCCACGCTTCTGGGGGCACGTTCAACCAGCAGCCCTGTCGCAAGGAGTCACCCCGGCCCCTCTAACTGGTCTTGCCATTGCCACATGGTGACTCACAGCAGGCAGCCAATCTGGATCCCAGTTTAGCAACTTCTCCCAGCTTAATTTCGACCAGGCAGCTCGGGGTCACTGGACAAACACAAGGGGAGAGCAGGAGCAAACCAGCCGGGGCGAGGGTCACCTTCTGTTCCCTCGCTCTCCTTCCTAGAATAACAGATTGAGCTGATCCAATGGAAAATTACCCTTTTCTTTCCTGGCAGTGGCCTAGTTGTCCTTCAGAGGAGGTGTACCAACCCAGCTCACCCTGTGGCTGATGGATCTCCAGTTGGGAAGCAGACTGGAACACACGGTTGCAAGCAAAGCAGGGCCAGCCCTGTTACCAGTGGCACCAAGCAACATGAGGCCAGAAACAGTCCAAAACTGTGTGCTCAGGCACTGGACATCCCATCTTAAGAGCCATTGTTTGGAAGCTCATATGACCAATGATGCCTGATGCCCTGACCAGTAACAAGCTGGTACCCTTGTCCTAAATGAGATGCATGCAGTGGCTAGAGCCTGCTTCCCAGGGAATCAAATCCAAGGGGCAAAAGAGCAAGCATTATGTTAAAAAATAGTGTGGACTCTCCAGAAGACTGTCCTCTGTTGTTTGCCCACAGTGCCCAGCTCCGTGGAATGATGATCCTGCACAGGGCCTCTAGATGCCAAGATAAAACCTAAAGCAGGAAAAGCTCAGTAGCTCAGCCCTTCTTAGGAAGGGTTCTGGAGCCCAAAGCTCCCTAGAAATCAGTGATACGACTGCCGTTTGCATGGGCTTGGGCTGTTACCGTTTCTTGGGCAACTTCAGCAGCGCCATGTAGTTGAGGCAGAAGTTGATTAGATCCTGCAGTAGCTCTTCCCCCAAGTGGTCCTGAATGGCCTGTAGGAGGAGAAGGGAGGGTGAGGAAGAAGCTACACTTCTCGTGAAGCCCACCCGAGATCATGACCTGGAGGAGTGGGACATCCAGAGCTGGTGTTTGGAGAGAAGAGACTGTCCATGTGGCCAGGGGCTGCTCCCGACCACACGCAGGAAACAGGGGCTGCGTGGGGATGGGGAAGAAGAGCCGTGGTTGCACGGGGGGCTGTGCCTACCTGCTTGGACACCAGCTGCCCATCCTTGTACTGCACCGTGCCGTTCTCGGCGAAGACGTAGTCAAACTTATCAATGACTGCGGGGAGGAGAAGACAAAAGAAGAAATGCGAGTAGTGCCTGGGAAAAGGGGGCAAAAGGACCGGGCCATCCTCCTGGTTCCTTAGTACCGTACTTTCCACATCTCCTGTGCTCTGCAAAGGGCCGCAGAGCAGGCAAGGAGATTATCTCCTGCTCACAGGTGGGGGAGCTGACGCACACAGGGGGAAATGACCCGACCGAGGTCACGGCCTGAATCAGTGGCAGGATGAAGATAAGGGCTCCAAAATGTCAGGCTTTCGACCACGTGCGGGTCACTCCGCTCCCTCTCCTCCCGTCCACGCCGCCAGGGTGCCCAGGCGATGCAGTTCCTGGTTATCTAACCCCAGACCCTCCTGCAACTGGGACACGCGGCACTGCCGACTCAGCAAGCGGCCTCAGCCGGGAATTTCTCGCCCGGGCAAGGAGGAGGCAGAGCTCGGAGCCCGGCCGCGCTTGGCATCCCCACCAGGGGTGGAAAACGCGGCGGAGGCAGCGGGGGCTGCCCCCTCGCCCTCCCGCTGCCTCCTCCACCCCATGTGCCCGCTTGAACCCCTCGGAGACCCCACCGTGGGGCTGCAGGGAGAGACGATTCGCAAGGGGCAGGGGCTGGGGAGGCCCAGACGAAGCTCGTACAAATGCAGCGGCGGATCGGGCAGCCTGGGTCTGCGCATCGCCCGCTTCCCCGCAGGCGGAGAAGGAGCCGAGCGGTCGCTCCAAGCCGGGCACGTCCGGGCACCCCAACGGCAGCCTCGGGGGCGCGTTTCAGGACATAGGTGACCCCCCACTCCCCCCGGGGGGGAAACCTCGCCCCGGCCACGTCTCACCTTCGTCCCCGTCCCCAAGCTGCTCGGCTATCTTGGCATAGTCGGAGCCTCCCACCACGCCGATGTGCACCCGCTCCCGCAGCTCCCGCAGGAACGCGTCCACCTCCGGCTCGATTTTCTGCAAGGGCGGGGGGGGGGGAGGGGGGGAAGCAGCTGCGGGTGAGGCCGCAGCCGGAGAGAGAAGCTCCGCCATGCTGACCTCCCACCCGCCCCCCCCCCGGGACCCTCACTGCCCCCCGAGCCTCGCTACCTGCCGAGCCGGCGTCAGGGTCCCGTCCACGTCGAAGAGGCACAGCACCCGGCCCCGTGCCGCTCCCGCCGCCATCCCCGCCATCCCCGCCGCCGCCGCGGGCGCTGGGAGCGGGAGGCGGGACCGCGCCGAGCGGGCGATGGCGGCCGCGCCGCCCTCCCCAGGCAGCCGGCGAGGCCACGGGGACGGCCCCTGCACCGGCACATCCTCCGTACCCCCCCGTCCTCAGGGGCCCCTCCGGTGATGCTTTAACGCGCAGGCTTTGAACGGCTCCCCCCTCCCCCCCCATTCAGCTCTTTCCGGAGCCACGAAGAAGGAGCTGGGAGTCTGGGGGGGGGGGGGTTCGCGGCCGTTTGACTTGACGTTTGCTGGCATCACTGCAATGAGTCTGCGAATTTGGGGTCTGGATGGAGCTGCCTGGTAGAGCTCAGCTCCCGTCGGGGTTCGTGTGTCCCAAGGCAGCGTGCACGCTCGCCCGCCCCTCACCTGCCATTTCCAGCGCAGCTCTGGAGGTAGCCAATGTTTTCCTTGGGAAAGCCCAGTTTTCAGCTTCCAGCCCCCCCCCCCGCGCAAAGCCCAATCTGTATCTCGCAGGAACTTGCTGTGACCCGCTTAGCAGCTCCCTCCCAAGTCACTCGGGATTTAACCAGACCATCTGGCCAGGTCGTATTGATACAGCTCTGTGCCCCGCTGGCCTGATGCGTTATGGTGCACAGCCTGCCTGGCTGCTGTCTCCTCCAGTCATTCCTGAACCACTTCCCCCCACCGTAACCAACCGAGGCAGAACAGTCAAGGCTTTTTGCTTAGCAGTTACCTTGCTTTTCTCTACCCAGAGGTGCTCAGTGTGCTGAGCTAGACCAGAACTAGGGGAGATTTATGTTTTTTATTGTTTTTTCTCATTACTGTTTGCTCCCAGGACGTCGTGCAACCCCTTTTCCCACTTCTCAACCACATTCCTCTCAAAATGAAGTATTTTAGGTAGCTCAAGAGATTCTGGCTTTCGCTCAGTCTTGATTTTCCTGCTCCCACTCAATGAAGGGGGATGTAGAGAAACAACGTTAATAATTTACCTCTGTGCCACTGCCTCGGACAAGGTTTACCTAAACATCCTCAGCTGCTTGCTGGGGGAGGCACTCATGCGTCCACCAGTTAATGTCACCAGGATAGCTATTTCCATACCAGTCTGTAACAGAATCAGGCAGTCTGGATGGGTACTACAAGTGCTGTTTGCTCTGGTATTGACATTCCTGCAAAATCATGTCCTTTGGGGCCTTCTAGATCAGCCCCTGGTTATGATCTCCTGCCTTTGGAGAGCCGGACTCTTTTCTCACATGCATTGAAGTTCCAGAAGGGTTTTTCAGCACCCAGCTGCTTGGTATGCAATTGGGTGCTGAGGTTTTAGTTCAGTTTAGGGTTATACTCATTCACAGGGCTTGTCTGAGTGTGATTACATATATCTATCATTAATGTGCAGACACTCCAGAATACAAATTCTTGAGTGTGGCTACCACATAGATCATGCTGAAGACTTGTGTAGAGATGCCTTTGTGGATTTGGATTGTAGCCCACCAGAAGCCAAAGATCTGCTCTCCCCTTGAGCAGAGCCATGAGTTAATGCCCAGGACTCCCAGAAGACAGCCATGAGGCCAGATACATTAATAAGTCACAGGGGTTCAGGAGTGCAAGCCTTTATTTTTCATAAGCCAGGACATGGTACAAGGATGATGCCTCCCACATCTGGGTGGAAGAGCCATGCCAGGAAAACCTGCCAGCTCACTCCTATTGCAGCCCTGGCGGTGTAGTAGATGTAGACCAAGCTGTCCTATGGTCTCATCTCCCAGCTGCTCCTACCTGCAGCTTGCTTGTCTGGGAGAGACCTTCCTCCTTGCCGCTTGCATCGACATTACTCTGGACTTCCCAAAAGCCAGAGCTGCTCTCTCCAGGGTCAGGTGCATCCCTGCACCGCAAGGCAGCAGTGCCACCTCGGGGCACTTCCCAGAATTGGGAAGTCTGCTAAAATAAAAGTCAGCGTTCACATTTCTGCACTCCTACGGTGCCCTCGGGTTCATTCTACCAGGAGTGCTTTCCAAACCTTGAACTACCTGCTGTGCTTTCTCCAGCTTGTTTGTCATTGTGCTTTAGAAGCTCGACATCAAGCAGCACCACCTTCTCCCAGCACCCCGACTGACATTTGGCATCAGCTGGTGACGACTGGTACCATCTGGGTTTCCCCAGGAGCATGAGTCTGCCTTTTGATGGATGAAGTGCCCAGCTGCATACAGCTGGTGCTTCTTCCTGCTTCTGGGTTAGCTCTGAGAACAGAGCTGCTGCTGCTTTGGTTATTTCATAGTTTGCACTTAAACCACTCTTGATACATTCCTTTAATTGATGCACATGTAGGCAGCAGCTGTTGTCCTGAGTAAAATCCCTGTTACCAACAGTAAGACAGCAAATATTTGTTTGAAGTTTAGAAGGTAAGTGGCTGAGAGCAATGGCTTACACTCTCTCAAGGGTTACTTTACGTGGGGCTAATACTGGTACTTGATAGCAAACACCACATCTGAATGAACACAGCCTAAAATAACCCCAATCATGAACCTTTGTTAAAGCCCCCTTCTGTTACAAGCCCTCTTCTGTATTACACTGATACAGACTTCTGTACAAACAGCGTGGTTTATCTTTCGGAGGCCACTGATGAGCGTCCACAGCTGAACCAAGCAGAATTCATTTCTTCTCCAGAGCCAGATATTTCCCCTGCTCCTTAACAGCCCGTGCATGATAGGCAGTGCTACATAATCCTCACCAATATCTCCTCCGCAGCTCCAGAGGAACCCAGGCATGAAAGCTACTTCTTAAAGCTGCTTTTTTTTGCTTACAAAAGTAGTGGCATCAAGACAGTCAGATAAACCTTTTCCTATGTTGAAATTCTGCTGTTCCTCTTCTTCAACAGCAGACATTAGACTTCTTGCACGTACTTAGAGGAGCAGGGGTTGCACAAAACCTGTGCTGACAGAACACCTACTGTCCGGCCTTCACTCACTCCATCCAACCTCAGGAGGGTGGTTTTGATAAGATACCACAGTGCTTACAGAAGGAAAACATTCCCAAACTTAAATAAGAATACTGTCTGTGACCAGTTCTAGCAAAGGGCAGCAGTCACCACTGCTTCCAGTAGTAATACCTTGCAGAAACAGCTTGGGCAGTTTTTCAGCTTGTACTTCCCCGCTGGGACCAGAATGAAGGTGATGACTTCTCATCAGTCTCCTTTGCTGGGTAGCTGTATGGACACGCACATTCAAACAGGAAAACTTGCTGTATTTCTCTTTATTGTAATAGAAAAAAAACCCACAAGTAAATCAAAACATCACTTTCTGCCTAAAGACATTATTAACATTTTTTAAATGGCACGGGGGAACCCCAGCAACACAAGACAGCTTAATAAGCGAGGGCAAAAGGGTTCTGTTCCCTTTCAGAAGTTCAGTTTCCCTGCCCTTCTGTCAATCAGCTGACTGAAGTTCATCACCTATACACACTAAACGTATACCTCTTGGTCTAGTTGATATTCCTGTAAGTAGGTATGGCTGGGTGGAATGGGGGGGCACAGTCCTGCAATTTGTACATAACCATCTCTGGAGAAAATGGGTTTCCTAGGTGGCCTACACGGGTCTCATTACCCAGTAAGACCAAACAGGATTCCCTCCTACAGGTGTTTCTTTTGCCACAAAACACAGAGTAGGTCCTGAGCCCAGGAGACCCTCCAGGAGCTCCTTGGCTACTGCAAACAGTGAATAGTCAAGTGAAATGTTACTCAGTGACCTTAAAGTAGCAGCATCATCTCTGCAAAGGGGGTGCCCAGGAGGGGAAAAAGGCAGATTTCAAAAGGCATGGGGTGAACATCTTCCTTTTCTTTCCTGCCTCCTGAGAGGATGTAAAAAGTCCTGAAGCAGGCAGCCAAGCAGAAACAAGGCTCAGGACTTCTAAAGTGGTGGACTTACAGGGGATATCCTCATTGTACAAGAGCGTGGGGGCAGAACTTAGGCACCAATGCTTCCACCACAGGCTGCTGTGCCTGAAGTGAGAGCTTGCTGAAAGACAAGCACCCACAGCTGTGCTGCTTGTAGGTACCAAACTAGCATACCCAGATGTTGGGCTGCACTGTATCAGCTTGAGTATGCCTGTTCAACTGAGGAAGCTCTGACATCTCAGACTACAGCATTTTGTGGCACAGTGATGTGTGTATTGAAGTGAAAGACTGGTTACTCTCCACAGAATAGGTATGGGAAAAGACTGGAAATACATGCTAAACAGGAAAACTAAGCTGTCTTAGCAGGAAATTTTATGATCCTTCCTCCCAGAAGCACCAAAAGGTGTTCATAAGTGATTTATTAGAGAATGCTTTCTGCAAACAGGACATTTTGATGGGGAAAGATTGAAAGCTTTTGTATAAATCAATCTGTACTACCTGCTACGGTTATCTCCAAGACCAGTCCATCAAATGAAATGCTTAGGAAGTTGATGGGACAAGGAGAGAATGACAAGGAAAAAAACCAAACCAAAACCAAAACCCTGGGCTGTAAGGACCACTGCTGTACACTGAGAGCAGGTACACATGAAACTGAAAACGGGCTGACAGTACCCTGTTTCCACTTGTGTAGTAACTCCACAAGGTGCA
The DNA here is from genome assembly GCA_025345505.1 of Todiramphus chloris collaris. Lineage (NCBI taxonomy): Eukaryota > Metazoa > Chordata > Aves > Coraciiformes > Alcedinidae > Todiramphus > Todiramphus chloris. The sequence continues at coordinate 7,382,144 of JANVCC010000068.1, read as the reverse complement.
GGGCAACAGAATGTTTGGCAGAGTGACTAAACTGTGGTTTTCTTCCATTCCATCCCCTCAAGAATATGAGCCATTGTAGTCCACACCACATAACAGTGTGAGAAACTTCTCAAACTGTATTATTCTGGGAGAAACTGCCCAGCAGAGGAAAGGCATCTCCTTTACGTATGCAGGAAGTCCGAGATGCCAGACTGAACTTGCAGCAATACTTTTCACAACAAAGCACTGGACAAAGGGCTATACATTTGCATAGATGCTTTTTCAGCAGCATCTGGGATGTGAAATCCCCATTTATGAAGCATCAGCAATGCTCGGGGGTTTGTCCAATGTCTTTCTTCTGTTCCTTCCTAAATGTAACTGCTACAAAATTCTTCAGGAAAAGTGTTATGTACACGCATGAAAAGAAATCAGTGTGCCTATTCTTTCAGTCCCCTGATCTTTTTCCACTGTAAAGAAGTGCAAAGCTATAAGAACCTTAAATTAGAAGATGCAGTATGGATACAATCTAATGTTAGTCCAAGGACAAGACTGCTTCTGCATGTATCCCAATAAACTCAACTGTTCCACAGAGAAGCTTAATTTTACTCTTCCTCATTTTCTTTACATTTGGGGAGATCTGTTCTCCTACACTTAAGCTGAGCCTTCTCTGTGACATGCTTGACTGCTTTGGAAAGAACAGCAGTATCAAAGAAAGTCTGAACTCCTGCTGTGTCTGCAACTAGATACTGAAGGCAGATTTGGTCCACCTGTATTATTGTGCAATTGCCATTCTATTCCTGTCTTAATGTACTTTAACTCTGGCTTGGTAAGAAAAAACAACAACCTAGCTCTTATGCAGACGTAAACAGTTAACAAGATTCTGTCTATCTGCTGATAAACTTATATGTGAGAAAAGGACACATTTCACTTAATTTTACTTTCACCCGAAATTTATTTCCACCACTTTTGCTCATGAGATTCTGTTCCTTCAGCTGGTACCTTCCCATAACTCTTGGACACAGCATTATGATGCTCTTGGTAACCTTCAGTTCCAGTCTCCCTCCCACACACAGCTCATCCCCTTGAAAGTTTCAACTTCTGAGTGTGACACTGACACACAGTTCAGCTTCATCACCTTTCCCACCCAGCTGTGCCACTGCAAATATTGTCATCAGATGAGTTCAGCTTCTCCCCTGAGCAAATCAGGTAACATCCATGAAATATGCAGAAGACTAATTCTGGGACACCTTCACTTCCTAGGCTACCAACTCTGTCTTTTCCCTACAGACTTCTGGTGGTTTGACCCAATACAAAACGTCAGGAAAAAACCCCACGTAATACAGGCAGCGACAGGAGAAGGAGATGCAAGTCTGCAAGGGATGGCTAGGACATCCCCTTATTTACTCCAGATGGTGTGATGGGCCCTTGAATGCTCATGGAATTAATTCCCACTTACCAGCATGGGAGTTACTTGAAAGTGGCAGCCTACATGGACAAGACAACCTTTATAAATTAGTATAATACTATTAGAAATTATGGCAATCTTTTTGGTAGCATTGTCTTACATGCAGCCTGATGAATCCTCTCCCTAGGAAATTTTAAAACTTGTCTTGTAACTTCTGTAGAGTTAATTTTGATGGAAAATTATAAAATAGAAATCTGGTAGATTTGTATTTAAAAAGGAAGAGGCCTGGTGAGGCTGGGCACACTGGGTCACTCCTGTTAGCTCTGTCCATTATGTCTGCTGAAGGTATTTCCTCCGGGTGGCTGGATCTGGATGGAGTCCAGGAGGGGCCTTAAAGCTTGTCCAAAAGGTCTGAGAAGGTAAAGAAACAAACATCTCAAACAGCTTACTTGATGAACAGCTTTCCCCATTTACTATGGAAGTGCACTCACTTCCTAGAGTGCAATCAAACATTGTAGAAGCAAATCTGAAGAAGAGAGTTCTACTACAAACTGAAGCAAACTAACTTAACCTATTAAAGACAGCTTACTGTTCAATACCTAGGAATCTTAAACATGATTTTATATAAGCTAGTTCTGAGTCCTAACATGCCTAGACTGCTAATGTGGTAATACTGTGTCTGAAACTAGCTTTCAGTAATTCGTTCTACTTAAGTGTGTCAAAAAATCCTGGTTATGCAACTGCAGTGCTCCATTAAGTACCACATTGATACTAAAGACTGCTAGAAGAATAGCTCCCTTCTAAGGCAATGGTTCAACTCTCACACAACAAATTCTGTTGTGATCTGTAGCACCTGGTTTATCTTTCAGGATCACCTGCTCTGGGCCAGGATTTATCTGATTGAGAGCTGAAGCAAGAAGAGCCCAGGGTGGAAGACAGATGTCTCCCAAATACTGTGGTGTACCATTGTTAGAGAAATAAGACCTAGATGATGGAGCTCAAATCATCCTACTGGGATCCTCACTAGCTGAGAGATAAAAACATACCAAACAAAAGAACATAGCAAACAAAAGAACAACAAAGAATCAACAACCAAACAAAAAAACCCCAAACAAACAACACACAAAAAAACCCCCACCAGACAAAAAAAAAAATTAAAAAAAATCAACAACATTTGAGCTGAACTACCAGGCAGGAATTCTTAATTTCCTCTTTTTCATATCATAGAATGGTACAAGTTGCAAGGGATCTCTGGAGATCATGGAGTCCAACCCCGCTGCCAGAGCAGGGTCACCCAGGGCAGTCACACAGGATCACAAATATTAATAAGATCCCCTCTTAGTCTTTTCTTCTCCAGACTAAAGAGCCTCAGGTTTCTCAACCTTTTCTCATAAGAGAGATGTTCCAGTCCCTTAATCATCCCTGTAGCTCTCTGTTGGACTCACTCAAGTATTTCCCTGTCCCTCTTGAATTAGGGAGCCCAGAACTGGACACAGTACTCCAGATGTGGTCTCACTAGGGCAGAGTAGAAGGGGAGGAGAACCTCCCTTGACCTGATGGCCACACTTCTTTATGCACCCCAGGATACCATTGGCCTTCCTGGCCACTACAGCACATTGCTGTCCCATGGAGAACTTCCTGTCCACCAGGACTCCAAGGAGCTGCTTTCCAGTAGGTCAATCCCTAACCTGTACTGGTGTGTGGTGTTGTTCCTCCCCAGGAATAGGACTCTAAACTTGCCCTCGTTTAACTTCACTAGGTTCCCCTTTGCCCAGCTCTCCAGTCTGCCCAGATCTCACTGGATGGCAGCACAGCCTCCTGGTGCATCAGCCACTCCTCCCAGTTTTGTATCATCAGCAAACTTGCTGAGGGTACACTCTGCCCCTTCATCCAGGTCACTGATGAAGGTGTTGAATAAGACTGGACCCAGTACTGACCTCTGGGGAACACCACTAGCTACAGGTTGCCAACTGGACTCTGCACCACTGATCACGACCCTCTGAGCTCTGCTGTTTAGCCAGTTCTCAACCCATCTCACTGTCCACTCTAACTCTCACTTTTTCCATCCAGTCCCAGCTTTAAAACTGCAGCATTAATTTTGAAATTACATCTCCCCTGTCTCTTCAAAAACAAAGCTGACACTTCCACTGCAATTACAGTTCTTAGAGTAAGGCCACTCACTTTTAACAGATACTGGTTTCCCAAGACAAAAAAAAACTTGCACCAATTTCTGAAACTTTCTACACTTGTCTGGTCACACAGAAGAGACTGTCACAAAATAACTAGTTAACTAATTAAAAGCAGAAGAACGACCTTCTTCTGTCTTCTTAGTAATGCCAGTGCCAGTCAGCACTTGTACAGTGTTGAAGTAAAGCAAATGGCACCCTCTCCTTAATCTTATGCCAGTTCTCAGAGAGAGAGCAGAAACTGGTACCGCTGGCTGTCAAATGTTTAAGCAAGAGCATGCAGCAATACACTAGAGAGAGGAGCAGCATGCATACTCACGTGGCAAGAACTTCAGCTGGAAGGTCAGTGATGTAGGAAGGGATTTTTCTTCCTGTCAGGAACTGTGCCACTTCGTTACTGAAGGTGTTGCAGTTATGTTCAAAGAGGTTGTAAGACTCTCCTCTGTGCCCCAGGAAAGGAATTGAAACACAAAAAGACAGACTCATCAATAAATGTAACAAGCAGGAAAAAAAAACGTAGACCTCCAATGAGAAACATCTCCTTCCTTTAGAATTCTTTGTGGGGAAAAAAAGTGCTAAGGCAAATAGGTAAAATACAGACATCAATTCACCTTCAAATTCAATTAAATCAGGGTGGAAAACGATACATCTCTGCTTCACTGACTTTATACAATGTTTTTTTGAAGGATAAGTGAGGTCAGGTTTCTTCAATTAAAACCATAGAAAGACTAATGAGAAATCACAAATCACAGGAACTAGTGACACTGAAATATGGCCAGAACACTAAATGCTGCTGTTCCCTATTCTTGAGAGAAGTAGGCTACGCTCTTTAACAGTCAAGACCTTGCTTTTACTCATGTGAAAGTTGGCAGCTTTACTGCAATGCTTCACCTATGACTCATGGCAAAGCACTATTTACTGAAATATTTCATATAGTGGATTAATTTTCCCTGGTGATTCTCTCAGAGGCATTTCAGGCATTATTCCATTTTACAAAAAGCAAGTGTGAAAGACTTCCTGGCAGAATGCTTTCCCAGCCTGGCACACCAGAGAGTTGTCTAGCTGGTAGCTCCCTGTGTGTTGGTGCATCAGTTCCAGCCTCACATTTGGACAGTACTAAAGAATACACTAAGCAGACGAAGCTCTGTTAGCAGGATTGGTTTCATAAATACTTTCCTCCATTCTACACCTCTTTACCTAAAGGGTTTTTTTTTGTTTGTTATACAGATGTTACAGTACAAGCTGCTACTTACCTGAACATAGATTCCCCCAAAGAGGAAAGATATTCCAGAAAAATTTCTTCTGTGACTTCAGTGTTACCCAGGTCAACCACCGAGTCTGGGGGGCCGAGAAGCGTCCCTCCCTGTAGAAATGAGCAACAAGAAGAAAATGTGAGATGGACACACCAAATTCTTTTAGGGGACTCTATTGAACAGAGCTATCGTGGCTCGTCAAGGCACTAAATGAAGAACTTGTGGTATATTTGTCAAGCAAAAAGCCCTACTGGCCTCCCCTGTTCTGCACTTGGAGAATGAGAAGTAACACACAACTTACATCAAGGCTCTAAGCTATGGCAAAATTCTCCTTTAGATGAATGCCCTATCAGTTTTGCCTCTCCAAGAACAGAAAGGTCTGACAAAGCACCATGAACTTTTTTTTTTAATCTTAAAAAGGATGCCTTGAGTTGCCAAGGCTGTATGTAAAACCTGTCGATACAGAATTAGGCAAGATGTCACTCTGGCAATGCAGCTGCAGGAGGTGTCTTGGATAGACAGACCCTAACAGCAGAAGCAATCCTCAACCTGTATTTAACTGGGCTTAAACCCACTGTCCCTGCTCTCTTTTCAGCCACATCTGCCTGAATTCAGAGGCCTCTTGCTGCTTTTCTAAGAGACAGTGACACAAGCAGATAGCCCTACCACAAAATTATCTCATCAGAAAAATAAGTTTAACTTACAGGTGCACAGCTAGAGATTCCTCCGCTGCCATAGAAGAACTCATCCTTATGGACAATTATGGAGGTGTGCCTGCCACAGAGAACAAAAATCATGTGAAACAAAAGAAATATTTAACCTACCACATAAATCACTGGTAAATTTAGGTGCTCAAGGACATCACGAAGTGATTAATTGAAACAAAAGGTCAATGTGTTTCTGTGATCTGCTGGGATGTGAATGAATATGGAAGCAATGATTATCGAGCCTACTGTTAACTTTGTAAGTGGCTGGGAAAGAACGTGCTCAGCTAGGTGTCCAAGCATGAAGGAACACTGGAAGAGAGAGACTTCCACACCAGCATGAGATCTCCAGCAGCCTCTTTCAGCTAAAGGGTCGAGGCTGAAGTCACAGATATAGAGCTATCCCTGCTCCCACGCTGACAGAGGTGCACGTCTGACAGACACAGACTGAGGTCAGACCATCACTGCAGGCAGATTAATAGAGAGGAAAATGGATGGACAAGGGTTTGAGGGGTTTTTTGCCTTAAAAAAAAAAAAAAACCCAAAACAAAACAGAAAAACCAGCAAACAAATCTTAATACGAATTATAGCAAACTGGGGAGTGTTTCATAACCAAATGTAGCCACTGCTCTTACGTGCCAGAAGGCCTGATTCTGTAATCCCTTCTTCCCACCTATTCTTTTACTGTCATGTTTAGTCATGCCTGCAATTAGAAGACAAAGTGCTTGGGACAAGGACAACATCCTACCCTTGAAAAAGTGCACTAACCCGTAACAAGTGCTACCAACACTTTTTTTTTTTCCATGGGGTTCACTAAGCTTTGAATGGAGAAGTTTAACCTGCACCTGACTTTTCACGATCTTATTGTCAATCTTTATTCAAGAACAAAAAGTGCCTTGATCTCTGTTTTATGCTTCAGGTCATTTTGGTGCTGAAGAATCTCATATTGAAAATACTCCCTACACCACGTAGTGTTTAACACGCATTATGCAATTTAAATCTAGTCACTTACCAGATGCCATCCAGCTGTTTCCCTGTATGCAGAGAAAAGAAAGTTATTAGCAACATATTTTCCAGATTTCAGCCTACTTTCTGTCAATCACTTAGGAACCATGCTTATTCTTTCACCAGGACAGTAATAGCAAAGATTTCATCCCAGATTTGCTTCTAAAAAAACAGAATGTCTTTCTTTCAAATGAACTACTCCATCCACACTACTGCTGTGCCTTCCTCCTTTTGCACAGAGGTGTCAATGCCATCCCTTGGGCTTTTCCCTACAGACCAAGTAGAGAAACTTTTCCTGAAAATTAGAGTCTTCAGCTGGAACCAGAAGATGTGAATTTTACACTGATTTCATAGCTGCAGTTAGCCAGCACAGAATACTCAGCTTTCTTTTTCAGTAACTGGCCTGAACATATGATCTGTAGTATAGTCTCTATAATCTACTCCATGGTTTCCTCCTTTCCCTCCCTCCCACTGCACTTAAAAAGTAACAGCTTTAAGTGGGAGCTGGGGGGTAGAAGTGCAGGATTGAAATGTATACAAGGTATAAAATTGTGTGTTTTGTAGCACACAGCAGCAAAGACTTACTCCAGGCATCACTGAATTGATAATATCATTGTGTCTTAGAGACAAAGTACCTTCTGAAATGCTTCCCCAGGAGTGGGAAACCTAAACATCTCTGTGTTTGTGGTATGATCTCAAGATCAAACCTCTCTTCAGAGGGTCAGCAGCTGCTATTGCTCTAGGCTCAATTATTTTATATATCATAACCTAAAGGCTTGGTTCCTGGTATCATACCCCTCTGTAAACTTGTAGGCAGCAACAGCATGCAATTTATTTTGCCAAACAAGGTGCACAACACCCAGAAAAAGTGGATTTAATAAAAAACCACAGCTGTGGGCACACCAGTACTTGGTATGAACCCAAGCAGTAGACTGAGTGCTCCTCTGCCATAACTTCTGCTTGCTTGCAGCAGGCTCCTGATCCTTTTAGTCAGCCTCCATGTGCAAGTGTTTTCCCCCAGCAGAACACTGCCCACACCACTTTCTAACTGAGCAGCACCTCTCCCAGGATGTTTTGTTGTTCTTGTTGAACTTTTAGATACCAGAATGTGACGTGATGAACTGCTAAGGACACCTGCAGGTTTCCCAGAGACAGGTAAAAAGCCACCATAGACCTGATAAAATCATGGCACTGTTCTAGTTAGAATTTGTTCAGAAAGCACTGGTCAACAGGACAGCATCTATTTGCATCACACCAGTCTCAAGCCTCCCAAAGCCAGACACAGACCACCTTATTTCCTGATTCTGGGCCATTATGTCTAGATATTATCCTCCTCCTTTAAACACAGCCTTAGAGCTATGGCCAATTTTTTAATGTTTTACTCCAATGCTTCTGACATTCAGGCTTTTCTTAGCTCTTGAGGGCCACTGCATTAATTAACCTTAACTCAGGATTTGGCTGCATCCCTCATCACCCTGTCAGCCTTGCCTCTCACAACTATTCCACCAGCCACCCTGCTTGTATTCTCACAGCTTATGATGCTGAAAGTACACTGTGACTGCTTTTCAAAGGCTAGAAGAAGATGCTTAGAATAAAAATATTCAACTTATAAAAAAAGAAAAAGTTTGGTAAAAATGAAGCTTGGCACAGTTGCATTCCCCTGCTCTTCCCCCACAACTTCCAAAGAGGAGGGCAAATGCTAAACACTGGGTCCTAGCTGGTGTGTCAGAGGCCTAAAGAGAAATGGTAGCTTGACAGAGCAGTATTTCATCCCTCAGCCTCCACAATGTTGGCTTCTCCGACGAAACTTTAGGGGTCACTTCTTGGTGCTCAGCTTCTTCTAAGATCCCTGCTGATGGGCTACATTGTCCCAGTTCCACTTGTCCCACAGAAAGACATTCTCTGATTGTCCTTACTTCACTCAGCACCACAGCAGCAGTGGCACTGCCTTTCCCTACCTGTAGGCAGAGTCTTGGGGTATTATCTCCTACTCCTGTCAGGGCTGCTTTGGTCTGTGAGTGCCAGGAGTAAATATGCTACTTCAAAGCAGCAGTAGTTCTTCTGTTTCTTCTCTGGGGCAAACCCAACTTTCTGTCATCATCAGGACTGGGTAAAACAGAGAAGCACAACTGAGGATAATCCTTCAAGAGTTCCAAGAAAAGGATGTTTATGTTTATGTGTCCAAGTTAGGAATAAACAAGCAGTACCTTATTTTTCCCCACTCAAGTCTGAAGCAAAACAGGCACAGAGCTAGCTACCTGCGTCAGACAGGGGTCGGGGAAAAGCGGAGGCAGGGAAAAGGCTGTCGTGTCAACAGAGACATCAATCCAAGCGAGCACAGAGTTTGGAAGTAGGTGGACTAATCTGTCACTGCCAGGGATCACAGCCAGGCAGGCAGCATATTCACTGGCAGCCCGCTGCACGGGAACGTAGGCACAGAGTAGGATGAAGGCCAGAAGATAGTAGCAACGATGAGAGAAGCAAAGCGGTGCGTTGTAGCACCTCAGGAGCATTTGCTGCCCCTTTAGCCTGTCCCATGCTGTTGTGCTGCTCCATCCTTTGGCCCTTGTTCCACAGCTTCACCCCCCACCCCCCCAAGAGCTCTCTCCTTGCACTCTAGAGCTACCAGAAACCAGTGGCACTGCAGGGTCATCAGCAACACGTGAGGCAGGGTATAGCACTCTGCCCTACGACAGGCTTTACTGCTTGGCTTTGCACAGCTACCTTTCTGCAGATCTGTTCATAAATTATTACACCTTTGTTCATGATAAATCACTGCTTTCTGCTAGAAACTTGAACTTCATCCATCAGGGCAGAGAAACAGTTTGTTTCCAAGGCAGCACATACTAGAATTGTATCTGCCCTTCTGCATGCTAAATGGAAAAAAGAACATCTTGGTATTTACTTTCACACACATTTCAAACAGTGATGAAAGGCTTTCCACAGAGTTGCCACTTTGCACCTGGATTCTGTGTGCAGGTGAAAGACTTACAGCAGATGCTGCTGGGAATCTGCTCCTGCAATTAAAACACCTCCTTGAAAAGATCCTTGCAGCAAAGGCCACCACGCCTTGGGCTGTTCTAGCAGGACTGCAGGCAGCAGCTCAAGGGAGGGGACTCTTTTCCCCTGTTTGACACTTGTGAGACTGTAGCTGTGTCCACTTTTGGATCCCACCCAGTCCAAAAGACACTGACATACTGGGCTGGAGTACACGTGGTATTGAAGAGAGGCTGAGAGAACTGGTCTGCTCAGCCTCAGGAAGAGAAAGCCAAGAGTCTTTATTGCTGTCTACAACTACATAATGAGTAGGGAGGAAAAGAAGCCTTGTTCTACTCAGAGATGCACAGTGAAAAGCAACAGGTGTTAGCTGGGAAATGGGAAATTCCCAACGCAGTGAGAGGAGGAGAAAAATTGCCATAAAGGTGGCCAAACACTGGGGCAAGGGTCCAAAAAGCATGTAGGACTTCCATCCTTGGAGATACTCAGAACTCAGCCCTGCAAAGTCTACTGTTGCCAGATCCACCTTGAACAGGGCCTCCCAGAGATCCTTGCTGTTTGTAGGAACAAAACCCAAACAGAATTCAGGAGAAGTACTTTGCATTAGACTGCAGTCCAGCCCTCGGGGGGTTCCTCTCTGGCTGCCACACACAAAATCCATAGCAAACAATAGGCAGAAACTGCCAGGGCAGTAACAGAACAGCTCTTGGCAAGTGAAACCATCTATCTTGACAAGGCAGGTCTGTCTGAGGCTGCTCAGTTAGGTCAGCTTGTGCCAGGCACTGGTTTGATGATCTTCACAAAGCTGCTGCTGGCCAGCTATTTTTGCTTGGCTCCTGTAAGACATGAACCAGGCTGGCACTGTGGAGAACACACACCAGATCTACAGTGCTGATGACAACAAGGCACGGTAACTCTCCAGCCTGCTGCAGACAGAATAAAATCCCTTGCTGCTGCTGGTGGACTGTGCTTGGTCAGAGGCAGTGATAGCACTGGGGAGTCCTGTGCTTAAGAACTGACCACCACTGGCCACATACACACCACTGAGAGACATCTGAGAGCAAGAACTTCTGCTAGGCTGCTGCAGTTTCCCATGCTGCACAGCTGGCTGCTCAACTCCAAGCTGACCGACAGAGGAATAAAGCAATGGCCACCAGCTTCTGAGGAACGTGAGCAGCTCCCTTTCCTGCTGCTCAGCAAGAATCTCAATTTGTAAATTTGCATTTACTCATAACCTGAGGTTGTCTATAACTATATAGAAAAGACTGATTCCCTAGTAATTTCTATTTGAGCTGCAAAAGCCTGTAAATTGCAGGCATTACCCTTCACTCAGTACCTACAGCAAAGCTAATCCAAAAGAAGCACACACGTACAATGCAGAGCAGGAGTGTCCTGATGGGATGATACTCTCTTGGGCATCTACTGTTCACCCAGGTAAACCAGAGAAACAGCAAGATGCCTGAAGATTTTAAATATTTCAAGGCTCAGAGGGCTGTTGAGTAGGAAAGTGTTGCTATTTTAGGTGTATACACTTAATCACACAACAATTAGTTCTCGTGGTCAAGTTACCAGGTATCAGCTGTTCCAGAGTAATTGGGAATTTACTTCTCAGCCTGAAGCAAATGTGAAGCAATTCAGCTTAATTTGATCTGCTTCCATTACGAGCTAATGCAAGGCAAGCTACCTTTCCTTTGTCACAGACCATAAACATTACTGTGTGAAATCTGTGACAGTTTACAGGGACAGCCTGTCAGTCTTTGGAAACCTGATGGCATACTTGACCATGAAGTCTTTTCTCTTCTCACCTGAAGTGCTTGAACAGATCTTTCCTGAAAATACTCACTGGAACTCAGGAGGGGATGCCAATTCAGCATAGATCTAGACAGGAGCTTAAGCATCTCAAAGATTCAAACTGTTTGAGGCAGAGTATCATCTGGCAAGTAAACAAGTTCATTTGCTGTTATTTTTCTTTATGATGGTAATAGCTCAAATACTTTCATGGTGCTTATGTGAGCCAGAAACCTATGAGAAAAATACAACACTTAAATGCATTAAACAATTCCAGGACCCTCAGCTTAGTCACGGAACGTGAAGTGGTTAGATTTTTTTTGTTGTTACCATACAAGTGATTCAGGAAACTGCCATTGTTAGGATACGAGAGTATTCTGAAAGAAGCAAGCAAGCCTGTATAATTTTAGAATACAATCGAACGGGATTACTCCCATGCTTGGATTTATCTGGAGGGCCAAGCAGGAGGGAGATTAGATGCTCACCAGTCTATTTTACATAGTTCATTTCTTAATCTTACAGGCCACCCAATGTAGTTTATTCGTGTGCATTTTAAATATCAAATGGAAGTGGCATTTGTATGTTAATCCAAATTACTAGACTGAAAGCCAGAAGAGTTCTGAGACATGATAGAACTATAGAAGATGGGAACTTAGTTTAGGCTATCTATCCCTTAGCACAAGAACACCACCTCTTCCTGAGCTGCAAAGGAAAGAGATAATAGAAAGCTTAGTATTTTTAACAACATATCTATGCTCTGCAATGGATATGAAAGCTCCAGAAGATCCTAAGATCCTCCAGAAATAATGATCTGGTGTCCAGTGGAACCGGAAGCAATATAATGTGGCTAATGAGCGTGGGTATTTCTAAATGTGCGTTGCTTTGCATATTGTTGCAATTTCCTTAGGCAAATCCATTAAGATTCCTGCCCTTTTTGAATTGAAAATGATCTGAATTAGTCAAGCACTTTCTCCTACGTGCTACCCAGGGTGCTCAGCTGAAGCAAAAAAAAACCTAACAGAGAGGGAGGAGTCTGATTCTGTTCTCTTCTCCTTGAGGTGCTTAGAGAGATCAAGAAGTAGGCTAGACTGGGGGAGGGTAATGCACTCGATTTTCATGAAATCCCTAGCAAATGCTCTGGAACAAAGCTGATGAAATCTTATGCTGAAGCAATTCCAAGTCCTCAGAATGGCTGGAGGAGAGGCAGAGTAATGCACCGGGAATGCCTGGGAAAAAGGAAGAGAGCACAAGGTAACTCCTTTTAATCGGTTCTTTTGCTTCAATTCCATCTGGGCTGCTAAGTCCCTACATCTGAATGCACCAGTTAAAAATTTAATCAGATACCTACTCCCAGTCAGCTCACCACTAATTTATACTACCCTGAGCCAAAGCTGCTGTGGGAAACTAAGCTCCTGCCTGTGAAAGAATCAGAGAATGGTAGGGGTTGGAAGGGACCTCTGGACATCATCTAGCCCAACCCACCTGCTAAAGCAGGTTCACCTAGAGCGGGCCACTCAGGAACAGATCCAGGAGGGTTCTGAAAGTCTCCAGAGAAGGAGACCCCATCACCTCCCTGGGCAGCCTGTTTCAGTGCTCCATCACTCTCACAGGACAGTTTTTCATCCTGGTCATATGGAGCTTCCTACATTCCAGTTTGTGCCCATTGCCCCGTGTCTGGCCTCGTCCTCTTGACACCTGCCCTTTAGATATTGATAAAAATAAGATGCCCTCTTAGTTGTCTCTTCAGGCTAAACAGATGCATTCTGAGTTACATCAGCAATAACATCACTTACAGGACAGGAAAACTTTGAGAGCTGGAAGACATTTTTCTTTAAGCCCATGATGCAATAAGATTTTAATCTTCCTTAAGGATTTCCCTGCCTAAGGACATCTACTTCAAAATCAGCACCACAAGCTGAACTATTGTGTTTTCCTCTTTACTCTCCACAGAGTCAGGTGGATTATGGTTTGCTGTCTCAAAAACAGAAACCTCATTGCATTCAGGTTACCATTTATTATTAGATCATGTAGTCTGACAGACAAATGTAGTCTCACAGACTGAAAGTAGAGGAGAAAGGGGGAACAGTACCTGTAGAGAAGATGCATGTGGAGAAACAGCATGTGAAAACTAAACATGCCACAGAAGGCAACTGAACTACAATATCTGGTCACATATACTTTAAAATAGAAATGTTCACTGCAAAATTAGAGCAAACTCACAGGACAGTAAGAAGAACAAAAGTAGTCTGGGTAGAAAAAGAGTAAACTTCCCAAGAAAAGCAAAGATGTGCCCACAGGGTACAATTAAGTAGCCCTAGAGCCTGCTACAAACAGTGGTGTACAGCTCTGCCTTCCGGGTTCATCATTCAACGACAGGTTAGGATAAGGTTTAGCAGCAGGAGCTGATCCTTGAATGCTGTACTGACATAATCCATAATACCTCTGGATCCTATCAGCACCACGGAGACACGGTGGCGACAGTCACCGCTTTGGCAGGGGGATCTGAGCTGCTGTTTCCAAGCATGCTAGGAATTGATTGTAGCACAAGCAAGGATTGTATTTGTTTCTTCTCCCTAAAACACATGTATTTCAATATAGGTGATGTTACAGGAGTGTCACTCAAAGCAAGAGCATTGTTTCAATCAAACTTGGCATCTATGGAAAGAATTCCATAAGTGGAGATGACAAATGTTTTGCACTAAATCGTCTAAGAAGTCCTTTCCTCTTCAATGTCCATGACTTTCTCAGATGACCTACATTTTATGAACATCACCGACAAAAAAAAAAAAGGAAAACCAGCTATCTACCATCTGAAAACTGATGTACAGAGTAGCAGCACAAGTCTTTATTGTTCTTCAAGGATAAAAAAAGGTGTGCACATAAGGCAGGAGGCATATTCTCTCGGGGAGGTTTCTAAACTCGGCATGACAGATCTGAGTGTAAACGCAGAGAAGATCCGTTACTTGAAGGAGAAGAAAAGGAATAAACAATGATTTGTTTCACAGACAATCCAGTCACCGGCTCCTCCTAACCCCAAATATCCTGCAGTCTGCACCGTCACCGTGACCACACGGGCCTAGTTGGCCCTGGTCCACAAACATGTCTGAACTCGGGCAGTTATCAGGCAGCGCTAGCGAGTAACACTTCCCACGCTGCCCAGAAATGCCTTCAGATTTTTTTTTTAAGCTTCTCTTCTCATTATGCAGACTCCTAGAAATTTAGCACCAAATGGTATCACAAGCACAGTCAAGTTGTCGTTCAGCTAGCATAAAAAGCACCAAAGATGAAGTCATGCACTGAGTGTTTTTCCTTGGAAATTCAGAAAGCTACGAGATCCCGAGATTGACTTTGTGGGTAAGAAGGGAGCTAAAAAGCCTTCACCTGATCTACGTGAAGACTGATATAGCGACAACCTATTTCTATAGGAGCCTTTGCTTGGATCAACACTTTGAAATCAGACTGGTTACCTCAAACAACGGTAAATCATGCGCACATTTAACCCGTATCTTAAGATGTGTAACACTTAGCACAACTTTAAAACGTGACTATTATGAACTAACAGGTGAAGTTGCTTCCCCTGGGGGTGAAGTTACTTCCCCTGGGGGTGTAACAGAAGGGACTGAGCACACAAAGCTCTGAGGTTATTACCTAGGGCGGGAAACACATCTCCCATACGTGGTGTTGCTGCCTGGCTAACGGAGAACTTCACATAGGAACTTTAATATTTTCTTCTCAACTTCTCAAGCCTATCACTGGCTACTGGACTTTTGTTTTAAGCCTGCAGGAAAGCACAGAATCTCCTCATAGGACAGATGAGCAACGGGAACGCCAACAAACCGCAAAGATTACAAGGAGCCATCTGTTCAGACACTGAACCTGTTGAGATGCTCTCATCTCCCCGACCGCTGTCCTGACAGGGGCCCAAGTCTATGCTTAACAGGTAGAAGCCACTCTCGAGGTTGCATTCCTCATTCACAGCCGTCGAGGTGTCGGGAGCTAACCCTTCCTTCACCTCGGGGCCTAAGTATTACTTTTTAATCAGCCTTGAATAAAACGCCAGTGAAGCAGCCGAGGACAGATGGGGTAAAGGCGCCTGCCCCCGTTCACCCGGAGCTGTCTCCCCGACACAGCTCGTCCCACCGGCAGGGAAACAAGGACGCTGCCGCTAAAACCCACTCTGCTCCCACGCACCGGGCCCCCAGGCCAGGCCCGCAGGCTCCCAAGCCGTGCTTCAGCCGCCAGTGCCCGCAGCTGCCCTCAGCGAGCCCCTTCCCGGCCGGTTCGTCCCTCGGGAAAGCGGTACCGGGCTGGGTAAAGCCACTCCCGGCGCTAACGGAGGCGGTTTCGGTCCCGCCGGGAAGCACAAGCCCCCGGCGGGAAGCGGCGCGGGTGCTCCCGCCGCGCTCTTACCCAGCATGAGGGGGCTGAGGCGCCGGGCCATGCCCTTGGACAGGTCGTACACATAGAGCTTCACGGGGTGCAGGGCCAGCGGCTCCTCCATCGGGGGCGCGGGTACGGCCGCCGGAGCCCCTGACGGACACCCGCCGGTCCGGCCGGGAAGCGGAGGGGAAGGGGAAAGGGTGGCGCCGGTAACGGTCCCGTCGCCACCGGCCGGGCGCGGCAGCACCAGCCGTGAGGTGACAGGCGGAACGGAAGAGGCGACGCTGCCCCGCTACGCATGCGCGGAAGCCGGCGACCGGCCGGGGCTGCCCCGTCACTGCGCCGTTATGCAGCGCGGCGGTTCCGGCCTCGGGAGCCGGGCGGGGAGGGGCGGAGCTAAAGGAGGTGGGCGGGGCTGCGGAGTCCCCCCCCTGTCATTGGCTGAGGTTTGGCGTCTCTTCCGGATTGACAGGCGGAGCCACGCAGGGGGGAGGGCAGAGCTCCCGCCTACCGCTCCCCGCCGCAGCCAATCCACACGGAGAGGACGGGGTGGGCGGAGCAGAGCGCGGCCCCGCTTCGTCTCTAGCTATTGGTCAGAGTTGCTGTAGGGGGCGGGGCCTCCTGGTTGAGTGGCAGGCGGTGGCGCACGGCCGCCCGCAGGCACGGGTCGCGCTTCCCGCCTCCGCCAGCGGTTCCGGTAACGGGGCTTCGCGTCGCGCCGGGAGCCATGTCGGAGTGGGTGTCTTACTACCGGAGCGAGGCTCCGGAGGAGGAGGAAGAGGAGCAGCAGCAGGAGGAGGGGCCCGAGGCGGTCGGTAAGGGCCCACCACGGCGGAGGGCAGCCCGGGGCCTGCTGCCCTCGGGGGTCAGCGGGCGGAGCGGGCCGCAGCTAAAACTCCTCTTCCCTCCCCCCCGCATTCCTCAGGGGACTACAGATTCTCCGGCCGGGACAGCCTCATTTTCCTGGTGGATGCCTCCAAGGCGATGTTTGAGCCCGACGGGGAGGGGGTGACTCCCTTTGATATGACGGTCCAGGTACGTTAAGGCCTCGCACGGAGCCGTGGTCGGAGTGCTGTGTTTTAAGAGATAAACGTTTATTTCATCGGCCTTGCCCGTAGAAAGGGAGTGCTAATGAAAAATATCTAAGGCTGCCTGCTGAAAAAAAATAAGTATCCCGAAAGACAAGATCCCAAATTGGTTCTCCTGGGGAAATTTAGCTTAAAGCATTTGTTACAGTTCATCTGTTTGCTAGACTCTGCTTCTATAAACTACTAATTGCCAAAGACAAAACTTTGGGTTTTTTACTGATTTTTTTTCACCTGTGTGCATTGGTTTTTTTCAGTGCATCCGGAATGTGTATACCAGCAAAATTATTAGCAGCGACCGGGACTTGTTAAGTGTTGTGTTCTATGGTACAGAGAAGAATAAAAACTCGGCAGATTTCAAGCACGTCTACGTTCTTCAGGAGCTGGACAATCCAGGTAAAGGCAGTGAAGTTGATATGAAGGTTATGTAGAAAGAAGACTGGCAATGGCTGCCTTTCCCGCCAAGCACTTGTCCCTTTAGTGCGGAGGGTTTGAGATACTTCGATCCCTGCCTGTTTCCCTCCCAACAGGAAGAGACCTGCATTGGTGCCGGGGCACTTTGTGTCGTCTTGGCCCTAGCAGATGCTTTCAAGTGATAACTGGCTTGCAATATGGCAAATATTAGCCTATGATAAGCAATTTTCTCAGCCTGGTGGTGGAAAGGCACAACCACAGCTGCAAAGGGATCCTTGATGTGTATTTAGAAGAGCTGAAAGTACTTGTTTCTAATGCATATGAATGCTGTTATCACCCTTAGGTGCAAAGCGTATTCTAGAGCTGGACCAGTACAGGGGAGACGAAGGACGAGCACTTTTCTGTGAGACCTTTGGCCACAATGCTGACTATTCCCTGGGTGAAGCTCTCTGGGCCTGCTCTAATCTCTTCAGTGATGTCCGAGTCAGACTGAGCCACAAAAGGATCATGCTCTTCACCAACGAGGATGACCCTCATGCCAATGACAGTGCTAAAGCCAAGTTGGCCAGGACTAGAGCTGGTGATCTGAGAGACACAGGTCATTATTTTCCCCTTTACTTCCAGGAGGTATAAAAGCGTATACTTGCAGCTAATGTTAATTGCATTGCAAGTTTGTGATGGAAAAAGAATGTAACTGGGAATCTTTCTGAAGCTTTCTAAATTAGAAATTTGGTATCTAATATAAATTAGAAAATCTGTTACCCAGTCTGATATCCAACAACTAACATTTTTCTAGGATCTCTTTTTCTACTCTGATAGCATAAATCAGGACTTGAGAGGGCTGAGGGAAACAAACTTTGTTTCAGCAAAAGTACTTTAATGGCTCCATTTTCAATTAGATGAGGACCAGCAACCCGAGCTCAGAGACTGGAGAACAAGTGCTTCATTAGCTCAGCTACATAGCTGAGATAAACAGTGTTTTTGGAGTTCAGCAGATGTGCTGGATCTAGAAGCTGTGAGGCTTCCTTAGTCCATTTGCCTTAATCCATTGTTAGTTTTCTAATAATTGAGGAGAAAGAGTCTAGGATCAGTAATACCTTTTAGAGGAGAGGAAGTAACACTCATAGTAATCACTGTTCTGCTCTCAGAACCTGAAGATTGCCTCCCATTTTAAACCTTATAAGAGGGAAGGGGAAATTGCTGAACTCATTACTTCCCTCTGCGTCTGAGGTAGGATTATGTTTTACAGGAGCTTGTCAGAGCTGTTTCATATAGAATGTTGGCCATATTCTCCATTAGGGAGGAAACGTTTTCTATGCTATGTTGTTTTGACTGAAGTTGATGAATGTCTTTTGCCTCCTTCCCTAGAAACTTTCACATCTGGTGCAGATGGCAATGTGGAGCTTATTCTTGCTTAAATTCTTTGTTTAGAGACATCTGAGAATGATGAGAAACGTGCCAATGTACAAAAAAAAAGCGGTTTCTGTGATAAGCCTCCTATCTCTTACTTTGTTTCTAGGTATCATCTTGGACTTGATGCACCTGAAGAAGCCTGGAGGGTTTGATATCTCTTTGTTCTACAGGGATATCATAAACGTAGCAGAGGATGAGGACCTTGGGGTCCAACCTGAGGAGTCAGCGAAACTGGAGCACCTGATGAAGAAAGTACGAGCAAAAGAGACAACCAAACGGGCTTTAGTCAGGTTTGTGGCTGGTTGTGATGCTTCATTCACTGAAGGCACCTGATGTTATTTTTAGACTGCATCTCCCCTCCCTCTTCTGAAGGGACTGACCTACAAAGGCATCAGTGCTTATGTTCTTCAATCTTAATTCCTTAGTCCAAGAGCGGTGTTCTGTAGCTTCCAAGGGTATTTGTCCTTTGTGAATGAGTGGAGAGTGAAACTATGCCCTCTTTTTTCCTGTTTGACATCTTCAGCATTGAACTTGGCCAGAAATGATAATTTTTATTTATTTATTTTTTTTAAATGACATCATTGCCAAGTAAAATACTTACCAAGAAATCTGCAACATTTAAAATGGTTAGTTGATGGTGAAATCTGATTGAGAATGAGGCTTTTCTTATTAGTGTTAACTTAGGAAAATGTTATCTCAATGTAACTGGTAGGTATTTTGGCCTATTATTAAGTAGCCTTGTGTGGCCAGTCTGCCTAGGCTCTTGGTGTGCATTCACACAGCCTTGATGATTCTGATCTCCTACTGAAAGATCAAAGATACATGCAGAGAGATTAAAGGGATCTTGACAAAGCAGATAGCAAGTATTTTTGGAACTGTGTGCTCTGTAACAGTTGTTTTAATGAGCGAGTTCATAGCAGAATGACGTGGAAGCACAGTACAGGAATGAACTTCACAGCCTAGAGTTTTTAATATGTATTAGAATATATTTAAATATCTATATATTTAACATACATGTTAAAAAAAATCCCAACCTGAGCTGTTTTCACTGGCATTCTTGCTCCTGCTCACAGCTTTGTTGTTTCTCTTCTGGGAACGTTCCTCAAGTTTCCTATAATCGATGAGGAAGAATCCCAGACCAGTGATACCTTTTAGAGGAGATGAAGTAACATTCACAGCAATTCACTATTCTGCTGTCAGAACTTAAAGATTGCCTCCCATTTTAAACCTTTACTTCTGAATCATGGTATTGTTTGTCTCGATGGGGTTCTTTGGGGAGATTTTACCATCTTTGTGAACAGCGGTGTGAATTCAGAGGTCACAGTGCATTAAGCCCAAGCGTGGCACTCCTCAGTGTGGACCTGTCCTGTGCTCTGCCCTTCAGAGTGAAAAGAGGTAAAAGAAACGTGGCAAATTATTTGTGTTTAAGTCACTTTTATAACCAGAAGTGACAACGTTGCAAGAGTGTTTTTATACAAGTGAAATTGTGACTCAAGTAATCCAGAGATACGTGTGATTTTTGAGGGAGGAGAATAGGAGGAGGTCAGAGAAAATAGGAGATGACTTTGTTTTGCAAAAGTGATTTATTTTTTATATATATATATATATTTTTTTTTTTAACAAAGTCTCAAGTCTTTATCTGCTTTTTTACAGGTTAAATCTGTATCTGAACAAAGATTTGTCACTTTCTGTTAGTGTTTACAACCTTGTTCAAAAAGCTTATAAGCCATATCCAGTGAAGCTTTATCGGGAAACTAATGAACCAGTTAGAACAAAAACAAGGATGTTTAATGGAAAAACAGGCAGCTTGCTGCTGCCTAGTGACACAAAAAGGGCTCAGGTAAAGTACTGGCCATATGCCTGCTTTCTTTCCCGTCTCTGGTGTGGGGAGGAGATGCTGATTCTCTTGTTGCTGTTGTTTGTATTTCACTTTCAAGATCAGATGCAGAAATATTTACATCTGTATGCCCCTGGGAATAGCCTGGTCACTTTGTAAGCTGGGCAGAGTAAGAGCAGGTTGTTTCTCTGGCTGCTGATGGAAGTGCACTCAGGAGCACAGGTCATTTCTTTCTGTAAGGCAGAACCAGGTTGTCAGAGCCTGACCTTATGTGGTCGTGCTATGACTGCTGGTGTTCTCTTTTGATTCATTAGGAACAGATTTTGTCCATTTTATTAAACATACAAGTGTGAATCTCAGTGGGGGGGGGGGGTTTGAACTTTTTTCCAAACAGACAAAAAAAGGCATATTACCTTTATTTTTTTCTTATTTTGTTCTTTGCTTTTGCCTTCCTTCTTGATAGTATGGCTGGTCTAGATTTAATGTCATGTTGTGTTAAGGCACAGCCTTATTTCAAAATCAGATATGCAGTTGTTGGGTATATTGTTGCAAGCACACTTTGTGTCCTTTCATGCCAAAGGCTCCTAAAGTTGTTGTCTTAAGGTTAAATACTATTTCTTGACATAAAGTACAGGAGATGAACAGAAAACTGAGTATTAAGCCCTGATGTTTAACTTCAGCAGCTGGACTACGGTATGGTTTTGTTTTTGTGACGTATGAGCGATGCTTCAAAAACATTGTTTGCCAGCCACTGTTTCTGTCAGGAGTAGGCAGCTATCAGGAGCAGGCAGCTGACATACATCTGCTGAAACAACCTTGGAATCAGACAGGAGATCTGAAAATGTCTGGTCTAACCCAGCCCAGAGCAAGAGTTACAAAACCAGATCAGGTCACCTAGGGTTTGCCTGGGCCAGCTCTGAAGAACTTCAAGGAAGAGATGTGACAGCCTTTCTGTGCCAGGGCTCAACTGTGGAAAACAGCAATTGTATCATCCTCTTCCTGCCTTCCTCCTCCCCCCTTTTTGTTTTTTTTTAATACTAGCAGCACTACTACTGTCTGTTCTTTCCTGGCTTAGACATATGGAAACCGCCAAATTGTGATGGAGAAAGAGGAAACAGAAGAATTAAAAAGGTTTGAATCCCCAGGCTTGTTTCTGATTGGCTTCAAACCACTTTCGATGCTAAAGCAGCACCACCATATCAAGCCCTCTCAGTTCATCTATCCTGAGGAATCCCTAGTAAGTGGTAAGTAAAGATGGCACCTTGCATTATGGTAATCTGGTGATTCATGGTGTGTTTGAGTGGAGATCGTGGAGTGTAAAATCTTTGTCTTGCTTAAAAACTCATTGGTGTTAAAAAGTGTAGAATTAGCTGTTGCTGCCCCTCTCAACTGCAGTTAATCCTTGTTTTCTTCAATAGCAGAGGAGCCAATTAGGCTTCATGTTTCATCCATCATGGCAAGCAGCTAATGTTTCATCCATCATGGCAAGCAGCTAATCAGACTGTGCAGATGTGGTCCCAAAATATTTGGGTTTGTCCTTCATGAAAGTGAAGGATCCTAGCACCTGACAAGAAGGGACACGTGGTTAAAAAACAATCAATCAGACAAAAACCAACTCCCAAACCAGTGAAGATGATTGCTGGGTTTAAGTCTGTATCATCTAGGAGTGGAAGCATAATACTCAGGGAGTATGGTTGCATTAACATCACTTGTAAAGAGGGAAGGAGAGCATGCTTAGGACTTTCTCTCCCCTTTTTCTGTATATATGTAAGTCTGCTTATGTAGAAGTATAGTACTAGTCCATCCCAAGCTGTAATAGTAAAGAAAAAAACCTCCATCTCCTCAATCTACTGATGGATAAAGAATGCTCAGGTATGACCAGATGCTTTGCCATGTCTGCCTAAAGAAGAGCCTTCATACTAGCTTCTCCAGCTTAGCAGTTTCCTGAATCAAACACCTTACTTAGATGTCAGTCTTTTTCTGACCACTGAATCTGGTAAAATACAAAGTAAATGTGTACTGCAAGAGGAATACTACAGTCTGAGTTCTTAGACTGTTACTTCTCCAAAAGGTCCTATGATGTGCTGCTACTACTATGCCCCACCAGACCAGACTGAGTCTTTGTAGATACCCATTTCTGATTTTCAACTGTATTTCATTGCTCAGATGCTAGTGATTTCTCTTATTTCACCAGAACTCTCACTGCTCTGATCAGGAGAGATACTAAAATTGTAATTTTCAAAGCACCCTCTTCCAGAAGTTGCTTTTTACCTCTGCAAACATTTCAAAGAAGCCACAGGTATTGAAACCTTAATATCTAGGGCTACATTCCTGAACAAAGGAGCAAAGTCTGACAAATCCAGTCTTTACTTTTCAGGGAGCACAACACTATTTAATGCCTTACTGATGAAGTGCTTGGAGAGGAAGGTGATGGCACTGTGCAGATACACCGCCCGCCGGAACATTCCCCCTCGCTTCGTGGCCCTGGTTCCCCAGGAGGAAGAGGTGGACGAGCAGAAAGTGCAGATAGCCCCTCCAGGTATGGGAAGAGATGCTGCCTTTCCCTGCACGATGGGATGCAGACAGTGTGATAGCATCCTCTGTGGTGTGAAAATATTCTTAGTTTTGCTCCCCTTAAAACTGAGGAGAGTGCTTTCCAACATCCCTTTTCTGCAGTTCCGTTGTTGTAAGCATCTGATGTTGTATCTCTTTGTAAAGCCCCAGTTGCCTCAGTGCTTGCTCAGTTATATCATGGCTACAGTATTTTCCTTGTCTCCTACCTCTTTTTCAGCACATCAAGTAACTGACCTAAAAAAAAAAAGAAAAGTGACCTTCACACCTTATCAGCTGAGAGGTGGAATGGCTAGGGAGCAAAGGCAAACTCTTGCTTTTTACCCTTTTCTCACCTCTTCAACTGAAAAATCCTCTTCTAGGAGGATGTAAAGTAAGAAAGCACTGTTTGTGTACAAAGCAAAGCATTTTGGAAACAACATGTGGGCATTAACTTAATCTTCAAACAAGCCTTTTTTCAAGCTCATACTCGGGAAGAGGTGGGGAAGGTGGACAAGTTGATCTCCTGCATAAAAAGCAAGTCACAAATACCCAGCTGTTAGCTATGCCATTCAATTTAAGTCTCTTTCAAAAGCCATTGTTGTTGGTTATATACATTGAGCCTGGGACCATGTGTCATGCTGGAGGTACTAGGAAGCATTATGGGTTGCCGTTTACAACAAAATAGATAGTTTGGAGTCATCAGACCTAGGTAATGAACATCTTGGTCTTTCTTTTATTGAGGTCATGATTCTGTGTAACTGTTCTCTTGCTCCCTGTCTTCTGTGTAGGTTTCCACATCATTTTCCTACCATATGCAGATGACAAACGGAATGTTGATTTTACAGAAAGAGTGCCAGCCAGTCGAGAACAGGTGGACAAAATGAAGGAAATAATCCAAAAACTCCGTTTCAAATACAGGTACATGGAGATAAGTAGTGTGTAGGAGTGGTGTGGGGAAGAAGGCACAACACTATTGCTTGCTGTGTTGCACGTGTTGTTCAGCTGTGGTGTCCTTCAGATGAGATTTTGATGTATTTTGATGCAAATTGCTTCCCTTTGCAGTGGCTTTGTCCAAACTTTATTCTTAATCATTCTGAATAGCCAGGTGCCACATGCTTTCTGTAGCACATTCTGGAGTTCTCTACAGGATTGCTGGTGTTCTCTGGGCTGTTGTCATTTGTTGCAGAGGTATCACAATTTATTGTGGTTCTGCCAATCTATTGCAGATCAAACCTGGATCATTTAAATTCGAGCACTTTAGTGACAATAGTTAAGCCTTTTCATTATAGCTAGGATAAATTTCAGGAGGTGCTTTTATGGGAGATTTTTGCCTACATATGTGGAAAGCAGCATAACTATTACTAAAGTAGAATGCCATCTGTCTCATGTAGCTTTCTAAGTCTCACACAGCTTTCTAACATGGTTAATGTGTGATGGGATAGTGATTCAGCAGGTAAATTGAAAAGAGGAAAAGCAGTCCTTCTGATGAGATGGATTGTTGTGTGGGAAAGAGGGAAGTTTTACTTTGAAATAAGGTGGTGGTAGATCTTAAGTGTCTTGTCTGTCTTCTTGGCAGCATGCATTGACATTTTGGGGGATTCTTGGCAGGCCTGACAGCTTTGAGAACCCAGTTCTGCAGCAACACTTCAGGAATCTGGAGGCTTTGGCACTGGATATGTTGGAACCGGAGCAAGCTGAGGATCTTACAAGTAAGAACTATTGGTGGGTGAAGGGAGGTGGGATGGAGGGCTCTTACTTTCTAATGTTGTCAGTTTTAAGATAAAGGAAAAATTGTTCACTTTACTCTCCAACATTGAAATTGATTCACCTTTTTTTTTCTATGGTGAGAAATATTTTCTCTGAAATTTCTCTCTTCAAGAGTCTCAATTAATATTTCAGTCTGAGAAATGTGCAGAATTACTTAATTCTGCTAGGAGGCAATGATGCCACCTTGTGGCTGTGATGTCTACATAAGAATATTTTGTCAAAGGATAAAAATCCACTCCTGGGGGGGGGAAGTTTCTTTTTTAAAGTTATGTTGTACTTGAGGAGTAGCATTAGAGTAACTATTTGTCTCTTACCCGACGAGTAATTTAGGTCCCTGTGCTAGATATCCCACAAGTACATGACAGAAACAAGCTGTTCTGCCTCAAACTACTCACAACCCTAGGTAGTGAGGTATTGTATTTAAAATGTCTTGAGTTAGCCCTGGGTGACAGTGCTGCCAGGTAGGAGTTCTTCTACAATGCTTCCACCATGTCAGTTTTGTTCTGCATACACCTTTCCTGTTCAGGGATATGTGCAGGTCCATTATTTATGTGTAACACCAATTCATCATGTTATGAAGAGCTGTAAATTTCTCATTTGTGAATAGCATAACGTAGGTCTTTGCATTTCACATGCTTGCAAGACACTTGCATGCTAATTCTTACAGGACAACTGTATCTAGAGGTGGCCTCATTTAGACTTTCCAGTGATTGCTCTGGTTTTGAGAGAGCAAATCTTTCTCTTTTGCCAGTGCCAAAGGCTGAAGAGATGAACCGCAGGCTGGGCAACCTAGTGGAGGAGTTTAAGCAGCTGGTTTATCCCCCTGACTACAATCCTGATGAGAAGGCTGTAAAACGAAAACAAGGTAGGTAATGACAGTGCAGATGTGCAACATGATGGCTGTGCTCTTTGTTTAGAGGCTTCTGGGTTCTTCACTTTGTCTCGTGGTTTAAAGAAGCTGCTTTGTGTGGTAACTCTTCACTCATCTCCACAACAAAGTGGACTTAAGTTCAGGAGTGATTCTTAGAGAGTAGAAAGTTTTGTAGTATCCAGTTAGAGAACTGCTGGAATGAGAAACTGCATGGTGAAAAAATAGAGAAGTATATTAAGTGATGTGGGTAAATAACTGCAAAAGATGTATTTGTTTATTATTATGTTTATCATTATTAATAACTTTAGGGGTTTTTTTACAATAGAGTAGTAAAATTGTGCTGTCAGTTTGTGTTCTTGGTGAGGAAGCAGACTTATGCAAGTAAAATGGACATGTTTAGGGCTAAATTAATGCTGAAGTTACACATATAGTTTGGGAGCCTGTGAAACTCTGCATAAAGAGGGAGCGTTAGTTTGCTGAGCTCCCTGTTGAGTAGTTGCATTCTGCTGTCTCGATTAGAATCCCTTGAAATGTTTTATTTGGGGGTGATCTTTCCATCAGAGCAGAGTTTCATACTTGAGTTTGAGATCATTCCTGTCAATGACTACATGACTTGCATAGTGAGTGACACCTGCTTGAAACAAAATGCAGACACTAGGTCTGTGAGTTTGCAGGTCAGGAGCTGTTCAGTACCATGAGTTAATGGCTACTAACTGTGGTATGTATAGGAAACATTACTGTATTTCTGTTAAGAAACTCTTTAAAATCTTGGTGCTCTAAAATTTCTCTTTCTAGCTTCTGATGGTCAAACTGAGAAGAGGCCCAAGGTAGAAGTCTCAAAAGATGAGCTGCGGAGTTATGTGCAGAACGGCACTCTAGGCAAGCTCACTGTGCCTGTTCTGAAGGATGCATGCAGGCTTTATGGGCTGAAGGGTGGGGGGAAGAAGCAGGAGCTCATGGATGCGCTAACTGAATACTTTCATGAGCACTAACAAGAGTGGAAGGCCCTGTTTGACTTCCATCTGTTTAAAACTTTATTTGTCTTAGAGGGATGCTGTGTCTGTTTAATCTTGCTATGGAGAAGGCAATTAAATGTTGCCAAACCTAGCAGTGGAGAAACTTTTTACACTTCATTGTGAAACATCCCTGCAAAGCTACCATTCTGTTCACAGCAGCCAAAGGCAGAATTAAATTCCCTGCTAACTCAGGTCACCTACTACAAGTGAACACAGTTGTGCCTTCCTGGTTTCTTAATAAAAGCTATTTTCAACTTGTCACTTTGCGACACGGGCTGTGCCATCTTTGCATCAAGAAGACTGCAAAACTCACTGTAGTGTAAGAAAACAATGATCTATGTTAATGGTGCCACATGAATTCAGACAGTGGGTCAAGTCCGTGTGCTAACAGAAGGTTAAATGTGGTAGCAAAAGCTGGTGTAAAAAGGGAAGGGGGGGTGTGTGTGTGGTGAAAAAGTTCCCTGGAAAGCTGCAAGTACTCCAGTTAAATTACTGAGATGGCACAGAGCTTTAGCACCTCTGTTACAAGCATGAGTCAGAATATTGTGCAGACTTCTGTACTCAAATCTGTGCCTTAAAAATAGAAAAACCAGCAAGTTGTGGAGAGTAGCTCTTGTTACATCTAGTATTTTTTATTTTTCTTATCATACTTACAGAGGCTGCTGTGAGGTGTTCTTTTGGTCTGCTTGACTGATGTTTTTTGGCATTCAGGGATTCCTGTGTCTGGCACTCAAACTATTAGGCAACTTACTGAAGGATTAAGTAATTTATGAAGGTCATGCTGGAGCTGTAGCATGCCACACGTATGGGAGCCACTTGTGACCACTCTCTTGGCAGTGTGAGCACATGAGCTGTGCAGGCATGCTGCTCACTTCCACAGCTCCTCCAGAGCAGCTCACCCCCATAGAGCTCTGCAGTACTGAAGCTACATAGTCTCATTATGCTTTCAATCAGCCTGCATTAGACTAGTTACTGTTAATAAAGATTTGTCTAAGCAATCAATTTGTTTTGCCCTTCAGCAAAGAAGCTGCTGTAAACGTTTGTCCTAGTAAGACTTGAATACAATGAAATAGATTATCCCGTCCTTAATTCAGTCAATTTTCATTCCCAAAATGCCCTTGTTAACTTCTCTCTTGGCCTGCTAACCCCCAGGCACAGTGTGTTCCAGGCCTTGGATGCTCGTAGCATCTTTGTTCGAGGTTATTACATCTTCCTCATGGCAATTTTTTTTAGTAGCAGGCTATCCCATGAAGCAGAAGTTTGAAAGGGATGGCATTGGGAAGCTTCAGAGCAGAAAATTACACAGTTCTACTTGCTTAAGAATCCTTTATTTCTGCTGCTCACGCTCTTTGTCTTAGATCAGCCATCTTGGTGTGGTACAGCAAGGCAAATCCTTTACAAAGTTGTGGGTTTGAACACAACTAGCTGAACAGTCAGCATCAGTAGAAGGGAACCGCAGCCTTTCTAAACCTCATAGAAATGAAAGAAGGACTCCAAAATCCTTGTATTAAGTTCACCTCAGCAAGGCTGTCCTCAGCTATTTACAAAAATGTGCAGGCATGATTCTTTCTTCAGCCTTTCATGAGTTGGTTTTACCTGTTTGGGATGTACTTAAAGGTACAAAGTTAGTGCCTCTCTGGAAACATGACAGGAGAACTCATTTTCCCTTCTTCTATTGTACCTATTGGTCTTTCCCTGCTAGCTTTGCTCTGACATCCTGCAATAGAAGACAGGTTTGGTATGAGCCATTCCAGCAGAGGTTTACTCTTCCGCTCAGAACAGTAAGTGATTTGTTAAATACACATTTAACTAAAGCTAGCTTCATAAAACCACTACTAAGCCAGAGTGCTGATGGTACTTCATGCTTTAGCCAAACACGAGATCATCTACCATTCTCTTACTGAGGCACAGCTCAATCCAAAAAATTACTTGCTCTCTGTTGCCTTGTCCATGACTTCTTCTGACTGCACTGCTAAAGCCTTTAGGCAATCTCTGAGCAGTTTAGCTCTACAAGTAAGAACACTTCACTGAGTTGCAAATGCTTCCCCAGGCAAATGACAATTAGATTTAGCCGTGTCAGCGCTTTTATTTTTCTTAAAAAGTCAGTATTTAAAAATAAAGCAAGATAAGATTTCCCCTTGTTTGCTGCCGTAAGATTTCTGCTCCCCACACCCCTCTGACAGAAGTCTCTTGTCTGGTTTCAAGAAGCAAAGGGGTTGTGCTGCGTGTACTGGTCTTGGCACTGTCCACTGCTACACAGTAGCTGCTGCCCGCCTTACGCATAGGCTACACCGCTGCGTAGTTTACACTGCTGCGTAGGCTACGCTGCTCTGGCACCTGGAGCAGCAGCTCCAGCAGCCTGCGCGCGCGGGAACCAACACATCTTATCCTCTGTAGGCCAAACCATCCAGAAACACAGAGCTGCTCTCAACCCGTTAGAGGCTGAAGCTCAGCAAAAATACCACAACAGAGAGGAAGCTCCTGGGCAGGTTCAAAGAGCCCTGAGCAGGCAGACATGGACAGAAGGGGGGGGAGGGTTTTTTTTTCTTTTAAACATCAAATACAGTTGTACAACCACTTTTCAAGAAGTAATACAATGAGAATGAATGTGTTCGAGTGGAATAATAGAAAAGAGGGGGGAGAAGAGGCAGAAACACTGAAAATTAAGCCATTATTAAACAATAAAGTGGTGTTTTGAAATGAAACACTGATGTCAAAACTATAATCTCACCTAAAGCTAGACATTAATTCCCCCTGACTTGAACTTTCCTATTCCACACGCACTTGAACTCGTGGGCATTTAGACCAACAGTCTTTCTATAGCTTGCTGGACAGACTGGATCTGAGGCTTTAGCTGTGATCCCTCCTTGATGGTGATGGAGCAGGCGATGACAGGCCGGGAAACACCGCACGCCCGGCCCAGGGCTTGCTTGGAGCGCACGAACACGTACGGTACGTTCTTGTCCTCGCAGAGAAGAGGAAGGTGTAGAATGATCTCCAAGGGCTCCGCATCTGCTGCCATCACAATGAACTCTGCTATCCCTCGGTTCAGTGTTTTGGTGGCTGTAAAAGAAACTGAGTAGTAAGTCTAGGTCCTTCTGGAAAGCACATCTCACAAAAAACAACTTTAGGAAACGTTGCAATTGGCTTGACCAAGAAGGTCTACTGGTAGCATGAGGACAGGGCAAAGGAAAGCGGCACTAGAGGTCCCCTCAAACCCAAATCTTTTTATGATTCTGAATTGGTTAAGCATCTGACAAACACACCACTAAAGTATGCATGTTCACAAGACATGCACCAGAAACAGAGCTTGGGCATGTACCAGAACTGCATGCATTGAAAAGGTTACAGATTAGTTCTTCCCCCGAATATTGCTTAAGCAAGCTAGAAGGATGAGGAAGGAGAAGGATGCTTGCAGTATCCATATCTATGTAACAGCAGTGGCCCACAGCTAGAGAGAAAAGACAATCTCCAGCCATGGCTGATCACAAAATCCTTGCTATGATTTCTAGCACACTTTGCAACACACGTGTCTCACCTTCATTGGCTCCCTTGCGTAGCTGCTTGTAGTTGCAGGACTGCTGCACAAGGTCCAGTAGCGTTTTGGTGAGCTGTGCATCAGCCAGTGGGTAAGCTTTGGGATTCACTTCTGCCTCACTCTAGAGAAAGGAAAAAATACAGTATGACAGCAGGAGCAAGGGGAATTTTGTTCTGAACACTGTGTTCACCGTGTACACTGACTACTAGAGTCACGTCACCATTCTCAGTCGCTCTACACACACACTGAAAATCACACAGTGTTTTATTTATGGAAAGGGATTATTCTCATTCAAAGTATACAGAGCTAATTTACACCTGCAGCAAGGAGCTTACAGGGCAGTCTTCAGGCATTCACTACCAGAGATACTATATAAAATGAAGTGTTTCAGTGCACGAGGTCCTGCCCGCAGCAAATTAACAAGCTTAGACACGAATTCTAAAGAAACCCCGAGAAGAGCACACGCACAAGCAGCTTCAACATGAAGCCAACGTCAGCGGCGTAACGGAACAGCACGGAAGTCACAAGCGGCATTAATGGCCTGCACCGGCAGAAGGGAACAGCCGTGACAGGCCACCCGGCAACGGGCAGGGTGACCCCACGCCGCACCGCTCTCACACGCGGCTACGGCTACAGCCCTGCCCGGCCGCTGAGCACACGCTCCCGCTCCCCGCGGAGACGCAGAGAGGCCCAACACACGGGGCCGGGCCGGGCCGCCATAGCCCCCCGGTATCGCCCCTCGGGGGGCAGCGCGCCGAGCGGGAAACTCGCAACCGGCCGCAGGCCTGCCCGGCCTCCACGTGCTCCCTGCCCCACCGCCCCCCACCCCCCGGCCCAGGGCCCCCCGGCGCGGCTCTCCCCGAAGAGGAGGAGGCCGAGACCCAGCACCGCTCACCATGGCCGCGGGCTGGGCTGGGCGGCGCGGCCCGCTCGCTCCTCTGGGCCCGAGCGCGCTGAGCGGAAGAACCGGAACGCGCTGCTGCGCCTTGCGTCGCGGCCGGAAGTGACGCAAGAGCCTTGAGGGAGTAGGAGGAGAGGGGCACCCGCGCACGCGCAGCGGCTGGCGGCGGGGCCGCTGGGGAGGCGGCGGGGAATGGCGGGCGCGTGTGCGCGGCCCGGCGGCGGGCACGGCGCGCGCTGGGCCTTGCGGCTCCGCCCGCCGCTCTGCCTCGCGTGCGCCGTGGAGACGCTGGGCGACGGCAGCGCCTCGGTGGGCAGCGGCCGGCCCTGCCCTCTGCCCACCCTGCCCCTTCCCATTCCCCCTACTCCCCCGGCCCCCTCACTCCCCACCCCGACCGCTGCCCTGGCTGTCCCCGTCCCCCCTCCCGGTGGGAGCAGCTCGGGCCTGAGCGCTGACGGGCTGTTTTCTTGTTTCTGCCCCGTAGCTGGTGCGCAAGAAGCACGTTCTCTCCCGCCTCCACGATGCCCTGGCCTGGCAGGCCCTGCCAGTCGCCCAGCTGCTGGCATCAGAGGAGAGAGTCTGCCTCCATTTGATAGGAAGTCTCTTTGGTAAGAGCTCCGCTGTGGCCTAGCGTGGCACCGGCAGGGAGAAGGCCGGTACCTGGTTTTGAATAGATGTGGGTGTGCTTCTCCACGCTTGGAGGAAAGGAAAAAAGGCCAAAGAATTGGAGACCCAATTCCATACTTCCACCATTCTATGTTAGGGGTGTTAACTATTCTGTGTGGAAAATTCTATCATTTGGCTTAGGTTAATTCCCTGATTTTCCCCAAGGAGCAGAACTGATGCGTTGATCAAGCTCTTGCAGTTTTCCAAAGTATCTCGACGTATGCACAAAGTCTCATCTGGAGAACAGGGCATGCTTGGTGTACGACTCTTCCTGAACACGTGCCATTCTGGCTTCCTGCCTCAGTGCTTTCTCATCTCAATGACTGGTGGCATTATATGAAGATTCTTACAGAAATGAAAGTGTGAGCTGAAAAAGATGCTGCAGGGTTTAATATCAAGCGTACAAAATGAATACGTAGCGGATTTTTTTCGCACTGGCACTCCCTTCCCATTTGTAGAAGCCCTCGTAGCCATAGGACTGTAATTCCTGCTTTTTTCCTTGGTGGGCCGGCCTCACAGGAGAACAGTGTTCATTGCAATGTCAGCAAGTGCCTTTCCAGTAAGTCTCTGTGTTCTTGAGCATCTCTTACTGGTTTGCATAGCAGTACTGCGGGAAAGGCGTTTGAAATGTCGTCTAAAAACTCGATGGAGAAAAAATATTGGTCTAAACGAGGGAACAGTAAAGGAGGAAGAGAAAGGTGGAGGGTATGAACGTGGGTGCCTTCAGAGAAAAATGGAGCAGATTCGTTTAATTCCATGATCTCATTTGCACATCACAGATAATTATTGTTCTTTGGGGGAAAGTGACTTCCAAGGTCCTTCCCTGCCTTGACGCACTAAATAATTCAAACTGTTTTCCCGGTTGATTTCCCAGCACAAACTGTGTTGTGGATGTTTTGGAAGCAGCTTTGTTAGAGACGCAGCCTTGTGCAGATGCAGTTTTCTCCATCGCACAGATTTTTATTGAGCTCTGTCTGCATATAGTCCTATACGGATGTGTACGGAGCGGAGCTTATGGCCAGGTTGGTCCTGCACAGGATGTATGACTCTAATGTGAAAATACCCCCAAAGATGGGGGAGCTGTGCTTGCATTTCAGTGCTCTTGTCTGCTTTTAAATAATAATTCTCTCTCTCTTTTAAGAACCTTTACAATTGGATGGTTTAGGGACAGCTTTGGGATTTTACTCTACTTGGTGTAACTCCTAGTGCAGTTGGAGCCCCACTCTTAGCTTGGGGTTACAAAGAAACACGTGTACATTTTGGATAAAGCTTGAATGAGCTAATGATTATTTGATGCAAGAGTAAGAGGAATGCCCAAAGGTTTGAGCAGTGGGGTGGAGGAAGTTCAGGAAAATATATTCTTTTTTTAAGAGACTGTATTGTGATAAGCACAAGCAGAAGAAAGAGAGTTAAGAAAACAGATGTATGTAGTGTGGAGAGTTACAATGTGGTGCATTTCCAGTCTTGCATATGAGGAGATGGTGAATTTCAGGTAAGCCTGAATTTTACACAGCTAATATTACAACCTTCACTAACGCTGTGTGCAAATCTTTTCCAAGGTGTAAGGAAGCTAATGAGGATTGGGCAGAGGAGGCAGGAAATAAGTAATTTCTTCACCTTCAGTGTCGTAACATTGCTTTAGCTGACCAAATTTCTGAGAGGTCCCGGGGAGGTAGTTTGTTTGGATATGTTGAAACAAGCGGTGTGGTGTGCAGCAGTCAGTGTCTGAACTATTGCCTGATGCTGCAGGTACTGGAAGTCAGAAGGAGCTGGGAGGTAGAGTTTCTCATCAGTTGTGGTGTAGTAGAGGCAGTGGCATATTTTAATATATCCAGTCTTACTCTCTCATTGTGCAAATAATTTGTGAAGTGGTGCCTTCAGGTTCAATTTAACATTGAAATGGTTTCAAATTGTTCAAATTTGGTCTTGGGATTTTCTCTCTCTCGTGGGAGGGAGAAGACTCTTCATGGTAATTGGTATGAATGAAAGATAGGAAGGGCAACTCTCATCTGGGCTTTAACTTGGGTCATTCTGGAGTCTTGTTTCAGATGCACGGTATTGGATACGTGCAGTGGGATGTGGTGACAGTAGCAGTTACACATTTACTTACATAGGTGGAGCCATTGGCTTCAAGTATGAAGCACATTAAAAATTTTCAAGAGAACCAAATGCCTTCGTGTCCCTGTGACCTGCTTATGGAGGTGCCTTTTGCAGTACTCACTGGGAGTCTCCATCTTCCTCAAAGTCAGGCTGCTATCATGGGAAGCAGGAAAAGCAAAACAGTTCCGATAAATCCGAGAAGGCACTGACAGTCACAAGCAGGAATCAGTTCCCTTACTGATTGTAGTTTATCTTTTAGGGATGTTGCATACTGTGGAAGACAGCAGTGCCCTGGACCTGTTCATAGAAGGTGAGAGGCAGATGTCACATCTTGATTACTTACAGCTTGTGGAGGGAGGCTGGGTCTTGTCTGCTGACTATAATGAGGTGCTCAGCTTCTACACAGCTTGCATTGGGAACAGCATCTATTTTCTATTAAGAGTGATGAGTGGACTGTTGCAATATTTGGGTGCAGGGGACTGTGTGCAGAGTTAAATATTTAGCATTTCTCTCACAGGTTCTGTATGTGCCATGAATTTAGTGTCAGGTGGGTAGCGGTGGTAAACAGTGCCTCATCTTTGGATGTTGCCAGTGTCTCAAAGCAAATGGGAATCTGCCTGTAGGCTTCAGTGAGCTTTGGGATCTACTGCTTTCTCCTCAGGACAGACAGTATTTGGGATTTACCTATATAGACTGCTCTTTGTGAGCAGTCCTTCAGTTAAATTCTGAAGGAAATGCCTGTGGGGATGAAAAATGAATCCCTGCAGTCCAGTTAACTTTGTTCATCTCTGCTGAGTCTAGTGATATTAGCAATGCAACAATTTCCTCCTGTCCAGCCATGAAAGATGAAAGGAGGTGTGACCACCTTCTTCCAGAGGGATTTCAGTTTTCAGGCACTTGCTTGAAATGGTATTGAAAAGGTGAGAAGTCTTCCTGTCATGTTACCAGTCTGATGAGATGGCTATTCTCAAAAGGAGGAATTCCAACTTAGTGTTACCTTAACTCTTGAAAGTTTCTAGAGATTCTGAGAGTTCATGGCAACAAAGGGCCACGTGTCTCAAGATCCACCTCTGCTGAGGTGTTTAGCTCTTTAGCTAAAGTAGGTCTCCTAGATAAACCTCCAGTATTGCCCTGGATATACCAAGAGCTGGTGAACCTAGAAGTCTCTGGTGGTTTGGTTTTTTTTTTATGATGCTTTCTTGGAATACAAATGAAAAAAGTGTGTTTTTCAAGTGACTTGTGCTATGACAGCAAGAGACAGCCAAGACAGTGTTCCCAAATCCTATGGAACAATATTCTGCACAGTGTCTCAGTAAAGGGGGCTATTATCAAAACTTTATCTGCTGAACATTCAGGTGCCCAGGTTCTAAAAATGCCAGGAGAACTTTGCTTCCTGAAACTGTTCCTCCCCTTGTATACGTGTGGAGGCAGAGGCAGCCTGAGAGAATCACCTTGTGATTTTCTTAGGGAAACCCCAGGTGATGTGCAGACAGTAAACTTAGTTTCTTGTTGATTCCTTTTATTAGGACAGAGCAGAGTTCTTAGAGTTGGAGTGAACCAAGAATAACAGCCCTTTCTGGGCACAGTGGGTGAACAGTACCACAAGGGTGACTGGGGCCTTGCTTTCTGTCAAGGGGTATGGGATGGGAAAGACAAGTTTTTAAAGCCCAATTTTCATACTGTAGAACATTCTACTCAATTACCAGAAATTTGTATGCTTTTAAATTGTGGCTACGTGTCCACCCCTTCTTGGTTCCTTATGTTTACTTGGTGTCCTGGTGCTCAGTTTGTCTCTTGCAGTTCATTTCCACGCATGGTTTGTAGTGCAGCTCCAATGGAACTGCTGTAATGCTGCTGCAGAGAGCTCAGGCTGGGCTATCAGAACTAATAGTGCTGGGAATGACGATGCTACCCTGCTCCCTCAGCACCTCTGTGCTCTTTAATACCAGAGCTCTTTGCTCACCGGTCTGCTAAAGCCCTGTGGAAGATGGATTGTGAGTGCCCTTGGGTGTGAACTACTGATCCCATTTTTTTCTGCCTAGTTCTGGTGCTGCTTGTGGTGGAGCTGAAGTCGGAACAGTACTTACGCTGCATTTTGGATGAAAGCCAAAAAGAGGTCGGTGAAGATTAATTCCCTGCTCTTCCTTGCAGTCCTTCAGAGGTTGAGGAAGTGGGAATGAGCGGCCCTGCAAGACTGCAGCTACTGCGCTGGGATGCAGCCTCTGCTGCAGTGGGATGTCTGAGTGCCAGCTCCCCTGCTGCGATTTTGGCAGCGTTGGTGTCAACCCTGGCGTCTTCCAGGTGTTCCCATGATGCCTTGCAGCCATATGGCTTCACGCTGCTCTTGTGAAGCTGTGTGGCTTCCTTACTACTTTCCTGTTTCAGTGATATGAGGAGCTTTCCAGCCTGTGCTGTGCACTCTTGGTTTCTTCAGTCCTAAGTATGTGATGGACCCATGGGATACAAAAAATTGGGAAGTAGCAAAAGTGGGGAGAAGTTCAGGTGGTTTCTCTGCTCATGTAAGAGCTGGAGGGGGGAGAGAGGAAAAGGAGCAACAAGACAGAAATTTCTTGTATTAATTAGAAGACATTTTGGAGGCTTAATGGTGTGATCAGGGTCTTCCTGTGGTTTATACTAAGTGGTGAAGAGGATGCATCTTAGGAAAAGATCCTATTCTGGAGGATTGTGCATGGCCAAGAACTCAGTGGTTTGGGTGCATTTCTGCCTTTGGACTGTGTCCTCACCAGTGAGATGTTTTCTTTCTCTGTCTCCTCTACAGCTGTGCAAAGCAACTACCATGAGAGGCAGCTTGCCCACATTCACTCTCTTGGGCAAGCTGGCAGATGCCATCCCAGGTTTTGCTGATACACTGGTGGTAGAGCACAGTGAGTAATGTGTCATGCCCCATGGCAGGGCCATATTTACAGCCCTAATACCCATACATGTGCGTGCACTCCCCCGTCCCCTGCGTCAGTTCGTGAAGGTCACACAAGAAGCTTGTCTGGAAGACAAAGTGGCATTCAGGCCTCCTGGGTTGCAAGTCAGTACCTTCATAGCAGGCTTGTCACTGTGCTTTTAGCCAGCCTAGTAAAACTAGCCTCTGTGAACTGGGGTTTGTGGCTCTGCCTCACAGGCAACATATATTTAGTTTTTCTTTCCTTGGTCCATCCCCTGGGGGTCTGATGAGCAAGATTAGCTGTTTGTAGAAGTAGCAGAATAATGGATCTTCATGTAATGGACAGTGAGTTCCTCTAGCCATTTATTACTGCTCAGGGGGACAGACGGTGGTGAGCACATCACCTCATTGTGGCATTCATTAATCTGCATACACCAGTCTGTCTGGTGGGCTTTTCTGAGTTTACAGGGGAAATAAATAAGGTGGTGCTTTAAAAAAGTTAATTCCTTGGTGTGATCGTTTGCTGTTTCTGTTCCTCACGCTAGGTGGTTTAGTGGATCATCTGCTGACGGGCTTGACGTACCCAAATGAAAGTATAAAGGCTGCTGTCTGCTACTTGTATGGCAAGCTGTACTCCTCTTCTCTTGGCACAGAACGCCTCTCAGCACACTTCGAAGAAAGGCTGTGTGATATCTTCTTGAATACCTTTGGGCGCGCGCAGACAAGGGAGCTGCAGGTTAATTGTTTGGGTAAGGCATCGCTGAAACTGCGAGGTGGGGCTTAGAACAAGGAAGAAATCCTTGGCTGGTTTAGATGCTCTAATGTGGGTTGTTTCCTAGAGAAGCTTTTTGCTGCTTGTTTGAAGCCATCAGTCCTTTCTGTGGCCTAATCCACAGCTCCCCCAGCCCTCCATTGTCCCTCACGCCCCACGTTTGCCTAGCACTGCCTAATCTTCAGAGTCTCTTCAGAGTTTGCACTGTGGCCTGGCCTGGCTCAGTTTGATGTTTCATCCTAGGAACAGACCAAACCTCAAAAGTTCCAAGTGCAACTTGGAAGATGGGTTTTCCAGAGCAGTGGGATGGACTCTAACAAATATGGTCTTCAGATGTGGGTCATCATGTTATTTAGGTTAGAAAGCTAGTGTGGAAGTGGCACTTCCTTCTGCTTATGCTTCCAATTGCACGTACCAACTGTTGCTGGGGAACACAGTTTCAGCCTTTCTGATATTGCTTGTTTGTAATCCATCCAGGGAATTCCTTTTTCTTGTAGAAGGTAAGCAGGAACTGGGTTGCATCTAGTTGCATCTAGTGTCTACTCAGTAGAAATGGATGATGATTCCTTTGAAAGTTGAATTCTATAGCTCAGACAATACCCTAGTACTGACACGTACTCATGATTTGTATCCATACCTGTAGCAGTGCTCTACTTTTATATTGAGGGGTTTCTTTTGTGTGTGAATGTCCTTTAGACAGATCAACACAGCTGTTCCAGTAAGTGCTTGTGAAGGTGGGAGGGGAAGATAAATGCCAATTCTCTAGGAAGTATTCCAGGGAAAATGTCTGGTTATTGTTGGGTCACTGGCTGTACCTTGGAGAAAAATGCAGGTCAAGAGCTCTTCTAAGAAGCATTTTAAGGGGTGGGTACTGAAGCATGGAAGATTATGTGAGTAGAGTGCTCCTGAGATCATGTACCAGTGCACATGCACGTCTCTGAGAAGGCACAGGGAGCAGATCAGACCCAGCAGAAAGCATCAGCAAGAAGGGGCTGCAAGGCAGGGGGCTCGTGGCTGTATCTGAGGACACAGTGAGAAGGAGCTTCCTAAACTGGCGGTGGGGGACTTTGTTAGGAGTGTAGGAAAGGGAAGGAAGTTGGCAACAAATCTTAGGGTGTAACTACTCCTGTGTTAATAGAATCTTTTGCTATGCCCAGTATGGTGCTCACTCTTGTTTCCCCTTTTGCAGGTTTGTTAAAGGAACTGCTGAAATCTGACCATTTTGTATCCATCCTTATGAATGATTCAAAGACAGAGGAGTCATCTGAGAATCCTGATGTTTTAGAAGGGGAAAATCCACTGCCACTTGTTCTCAAAAAGGTGACTGCTGAAGTAGTAGTGAATAGCTGGTAGTCACAAAGAATTTGCTGACCTGTGTTGAGTCTTTATCTGAGGCACTTGGGTATGCTGTTGGCAACACCAGCAATAGAGGCTGCAGTTGGAAATGGGGACACCTCCATAGGTCACCTCATTGTTCATTCCTGCATCCTGGAGGGGGGGAAGTTTTACTCCTGGCCTCAGCTGATTTTACTCACTCACACTTGAGGACTGATACAGCACTTGTAGTGCCAACATGACTAAGCATGGGGGCGGAACTGTTCTTACTCATAATCTTCTCTGTTGTGGTTCTTATTTTGCATTTTTTTGGAGTGTGTTTGGTCCAGTGTTTTCTGTTGCCTCAGTAAGTTTCATCTGTGAAATACATGCCGAAAGAGAGATCTTCAATGTAGAGGAAACTGTTTCCTACTCATGTCTGCATAGTTGACTTCCTCTCTCATTTTGACTTGTTTCCCAACAGCTTTTGTTGACCAGAGATGAGATGTTACAGGCAGCAAGTTCTCACTGTATGGCTGCAGTGCTGGTTCACTCTCCCAGCAGATATGCTCCTGCTTTTATCCATGCAGATGTCCCAGGTGAAGAAATGTAGCATCTTATTGTTCATTTCCCAATATCATGACTGTTTGTTTTAGGAATCTGGCTGCATGAAATCCACTGATGGTAAATGTGTGCAGTGACCATTTTGTACCAGTAAAAATGGCTAATGTGATTTTAGGAATAGAAGAGTGAGTTTTCAACTGAAAGTATAGCAGCAGCTGTCAACAGGCAGAATGGAGTTTCCACAGTAAGAATTAAGACAAGTCCCTGAGGTGAGGGTCCTTCTTGCAGGACCTTAGATGCAAGCCTAAGGGGTTCCATCTTACCCCACTAAGTTTGCACAGAATTTCACCTAGGATTTAGCTTTAGAATGCAGCTGTGAGCAATGGTTTATTATTTCTCTGTAATCCCCAAAGACAGAAATGCTTTCATTTTACAACTTCTTTGGGAGATGTAAATGTTCTGAAGAAAAAAAAGGAGATCCCTGCATCCATGGTAAACCTTGATTTGTGGTTTTTCATTTGTGCCAAAGGCTAGAACCACAATTCAGCTCCTGCCTACTGAGCTTGTGCTGGGAAGATGCCTGCCTGTGGGACTCTGCTCTCCAGTCACCTTGTTTTGAAGACTAGTATACCCTGAAGCATCCACTCCATTCTCTGTTCCTGCCATTTCATAATACAGCCATCCTCCCTGTGGCTGTTGCTATGCTGCCTCGTTTTCTCCTCCTTCCTCTGCTCTGTTCTAGGAGCAGCTGTGCCATGCTGTGAGCAGACTGCTTCTTACCAGAGTGACCTTATTTTGTGTCTTTGCAGAATTTCTTTTTGAGTGTCTCTTGTGCAACAGTGAAATTCTCATCTGGTCAGTGTACTGCTGCCTGCTTCTCCTAACTGAAGAGCGCCTTTTCTTCTCCAAGTGTCACACAGTCTATGGTGAGTCGTCAACCTTTCTGTCAGAGTGACTGCAGGAATACTGTGGGCATTTGTTGTGCCTCTAGCTGAATTTCAATGCTTTCCACACAATCACAATCCCCAGTCAGGATGGATAAAGGACTGAAAATGAGTACCTCTCAGACATGTTTGTGATGTCCAGCATGGCTTGAATTTGCAGCATCGCTGTCCCAAAGAGTTATAATAACTGGTTATCACGACTGACATTGCCTAAGTTACTATTAGGTGTTTCTGTGGACATGCCAAGAGTGGATTTAGGAAGTCTAAGTTCCTTAAGTCCATTCTTCTGGACTTATTTCCAGCAGTAGAGGTTGGGGCCTATTACCAGGGAGCTGAGCGAACACTCAGCAGTTTTGGGCAGTTGTTTCTGTCAGTTGCTCAGAAGAATAATTTTTCAAATCTTCCTTCCTTTCAAAAATTAATTTTGCTTCCATCCATGAATTCGAGGTGTTAAAAGCCTTTTCTGTGGCTTCTCTTGAACACGTGCAGGCATTGAATCTCTGGTGAGGAGTCTCCATGGTGTCCTGCAGCTGAACAACGTGGAGTTGCACAAACAGGGGCTGCTGCTCTTCACTGAAATACTGAAACGGTAAGGGAGTCCTCCCCCTCAGGCTTGCACAGGCAGAGTTTGGTGCCCCAAAATGGAGGCTGTGGTGCTTTTGCTTTTTAGTTTTTTAGTTTTTATCCAAGACCAAATACCTAGGCACCCAGAGCCTTTATGTTTGAAAGATGTTGCTGAAAAAACACGTGTCCCTTATTCTTGTG
Source organism: Todiramphus chloris collaris (assembly GCA_025345505.1). NCBI lineage: Eukaryota > Metazoa > Chordata > Aves > Coraciiformes > Alcedinidae > Todiramphus > Todiramphus chloris. The sequence goes on along the minus strand of JANVCC010000068.1, from coordinate 7,341,031 downwards.
AAGAAGGGCCTGATGGTTGTTTCCAAACCTCCCAGCTTGTCCTCTTTGTGCATGCATCCACCATTATATCTGCCTCTTCCTTGCAAATCTGGGAGGTGAAATCTCCTTCCAGCTGTAGATAGAGCAGGAGGATAGGAAGGTCCAGGTGTGAGCAGGACAGCTCTTGCTAAGTGCACCTCTGTGACAAAACAGAGCATGCAAATTCCATGGCTTTGAGTCTTGTGTCATTATCCGAACTAAATTCAAACCGCAAAAACAAATTCTAGGTTGAAATATTAATGTCTTCTGTCACTTTTTTCCTCTTGTTTCTTCTAAGAAATAACATACGCTGCCTTATTTTTCTTCTGTGCTTCTTGTTCTTGCTCTGTGATCTTGTTCTCATCCTGTCATGCTAGTGACAGAGTCTTGTTTTTGCCACTTATTTCCCCCAAGAGAGCCCTTGAGCTGAATTTTGGAAATGTCATAGTCAATTTTGTAGCAAGTGGCAGGGTAAAAAGAAGGAAAAGCAGCAGTGCTAGAACAGTGTGATGATGCCAGTGTGGGATCTGTCAAAAAGAGAAACCAGGATGTGGGAAACACTAATTACAGTGTTTATGCTTGTAAAACAAAGAGAACACTCTGTGCAATTACTCTCATTTTCTAGTATACCCGATCTGTTTCTCTGAGCTTTGTCTCAGAAATGATGTTTTATTTAAAACTATCTCACAGTGGGGAAAGGGTTCTCATCCTGGAATCTTGCCTCTTGGTTTTTCCTTGCAGGTGGATTCTCTTGTGTAAGCGAGCCCCACAGTCTGGTGTTGTCCAAGCAGGACACAGCACTCCCCTCAGCAGTGTGTCAGGAATGGTGCATAGCTCTCTCTGGAGTGCCTCTTGTCTCTCCCACCACAGCCAGAGTGGCTGGCACGGTTTGGGGCCCGAAGAGGAGAGACTGCAGGAAGGTGTAAGAGTGCTGTCCTTCATACTTTCCTCCCAGGCCTCAAAGACATTATAGTGCACCATATTGCAAGTGGGTTTGTGACTCTTGAGTGAGTCAGCAATACTCCTCCATCCCTTCCTCCCTGTGTGAGTCAGTCAGTGAAGACTTTTTTTTTTTTCCTCTTCTCCTGATGTGTTTTACTTCAGAAGGTCAGTGATTGAAAAAAGGAAATACATTGGATTAGTAGAATTACAGTATAAGTAGAAACAATTTGGAAGTTCAGCACATCACTTATGGCTGGGGCCAGAGGCTGCTCCTGGTGCCTGGGTTCCATGAGGCCTTTTCCTTGCCTGGCCCACCTCACAGCTTTTTCTCTCAGCAGAACGTGAGGTGACTGCTAATCTAGGTTTCATCCCACTGAGTGACTAAAAGGAGTGGTTCTGCTTCTGTTCACTTTTTGCCCGGTATCTGGGCTACTACTGAAGTCCACTTTCCTCTTCCATTTGTGCACGGGAAGTTGTGCTCCTGGCTTGCTTTAGTCAGGCATGTCTGTGAAAACTGAATAACAAGGAATACTTTTGGCTCCCAAGTCTGCCTCCTGTCATGCTGTGATGCTTTTCTTGCTTCACTTTGAAGAGGCCCTCTGGCAGGCTGTTAGTGCCTCTTGTCCACATGTAGCTGCCTGTCTTCCCCCTGCATTCCCAACTGTACCTGACTTGCCAAGAGCCAAATGAGCACGATCTGCTGTTTACACAGCTCTGTCCAATAATGGGATTAATGCCTTGTCATCCCCCTGTGCTCTTGTGCTGAATGCTCCAAAGTGTTGGGCCACAAGGTGATCAGACCAAAATGCACACTATCAAACAGAATTGTCAAAGCAGTTGGATTGTGTTTATTTTCCTGATTACTTTTCAAATCCACGGAAGTCCTGGTCCTTCTGTCAGCATCTGGCATTACACGTGCTATTGGACTGAGAGAAGCTATTCTCATGGCACTGTCCTTGTTCTAGGATGGTGGTGTTTGCTTATTTACTCAGAAATATGAATTGTCAGGTGAATTTACAAATGCCAGAGCAGATGGCCTCAGCATAAAGTTTTAGGCAGAGAGTTCACTGCATTTTGCAAAGCCTCTTTTTCTTGTGCTTTTCATGTCAGTGTTCACTGGTGCAGTCACACCGTTATCCAGGCTGCGGGGTTTTCTTATCACAGCAGGGCTCCAGACCTGCTGAAGTTCACTCTTTGCGGCAAACCCTCCAGCTGCTCAAGTTTGAGGCTACCTCCTTGAAAGCAGCTGTCTCTGAATGCTGAAAAGCATGGTTGGAACCACACGGCTTAGCTGTCCGTTTGGTGAAATGAGGAGAGGGCACTATAGTTACTTAACTCTGACACTATTCTCCGTGCTTACTCTGTTTCCTCTTTGCAGGCAACCCCCAGAAATCAAATTGTTCACAAACCGAGGTGTATGTATAAAAGCCATTGATGTTTTGATGGAGACAGTGAACTGCTCGGTGCTGGAGGTGGTGATGGAGGCTGTGAGAGCTGTGGCAGCTTTCCTGAGGTAGGCAGGAAAGTATTTGCAGGCTTTTCTTCAGATAGATCTGTTGATGCCACGTTGGTTTCTGCAGCTCCCCTGTGGCTGTGTGGGTGAGTGTGCTCTACAGTGGGACTTGTGGCTGAGACAGGCGTGGGTACAGCAGAGCTAGCATCCCACCCTCCTCAAAGGCTGCCAGGGCAGTGAAGCTGTGGTAGGCAGCAAGTTGCTGCAGCAAGGCCCTCACGTCCCAGGCGGGGTTGTACTGCAGCTGGTGTGGCTTTGTCACTCTGTGCCCCATCCAGACAGCAAGGAGCAAGAATAAGACTCTGTACAGTCATAGGCTTCCTGACCGTAGTGGGAGCAACAGTGAGTGCAGTCAGGGGGTGCTTGGGTGCACGTGTGGATGAGGGCACCCTTCAGATATCATGACCACAGTATGCTGTGCAGGAGAGAAGTGGCAATGGTATATTGCTGGGGGAAGAGCAGTTCTTTCTGCTGCTGTTGCCTTCCGAGGTGGAATGTCCCTAGCAGGGAATGTGTATGCTGTCCTGCTCTCTACTTGTTCAGGAAGGACCATCTGAGCTCCCCTCCAGTCCCGTACGAAGAGCTGCAGAAGCTACTGGAGGCAGTGCTGAAGCGATGTGCTGACCTTTCCCCACCACAGAGTAGCAAGAGTCATTCAGTAAGTCAGAGGTTGTTGTTGTTTGTCGATAGGACCAAGCAGGACAGGGATGACTGTCCTAGCACACTGTGTGGATCCTGTATATTTGTTCTTGCCCTGATCACTACACCTCAAGATGGTACCAGTCTTTGTCTTTGAAGTAGCTGAAGATGGATGCTGCTGAATGTTGTCCTTCTAAATCAGTGAAGATCTTGTGTGTGCTGCTGTCTTTATGTGTCCAGTAGTCCAAGGTCCTTCTTCAGGACCCTGCCTTGTAGGCTGCATTAATCACTATTTTTTTGGCAATAAGCATCTCTTGCTGTTCCTTCAGACCAAGAGGGTCATCCCGTATGCACTGTGATGCCTCAGCAAGGGACCTGTCAGCCACTTTTTGAACTGAAAATACTTTCCTGTTCCTGGAATATGTAGTTAGTGTGATGTGCTGCTACATGCTTCTGAGGAAAGACCCCAATACAAATGACTAGTGAAAAGGCAAGGGCTGAACCTTCTTACCCTAGGCTTAAATTGCATGCCTGTAGTGGCACGAGCATCTTGCTGAAGTGCCAGAGATTCACATTCCTGATGATCTAGCTTTAGGCCCAAGTTCTGTGGTACCAGATATCTGTCTTCTCTGTCTGGAGAAGACAGAACTGCTTTTTGCTTCATAGGCAGATGTTGGTCAGCCTGTTTGCACACACACAAAGCTTGGTGTCCCATTCAGAATAAAGAGCATCACAGGAAGGAAATTAGGCAGATTGTAAGGACATCCAGGCTGTTGTTAAAGGGAGAAAAGGGGAAATGATTTTACCTGTCCTAAGGTATCTCAGCATCACATGGAGAAGCAGAAGGAGTTTTGAACTGCTATGCACCAATGTGTTGCCATGCCCTCCTCTGATATTATTTGGAGAAGACCACCACAGCAGGTTAAGGCTTAAAGGCAAATTTTGAGTTCCAAGGGTTCCCATTTTGGGCAGATGATTAACTCTGATGCTGCAGTTGGCTTCTGGCTGGATTCAGTAGGATGCTGTGTGGGAACAAGAGCTAGTACACAGATAGTTGCTAACAGATCTGAGGCAGAGAACTTTTAAAATCTCAGTGTTGAGCAAGGAGAGGAACTGTTCAATATTGTCTGAAGAGTAGTTGGAAGAAACAAAATTTCAAAAAATACCAAGTTTTCTCAGAGGGGCTTGGAACTCCGTTGGCTGAGCTGTTTAAAACCAGGATTAGACCAAACCATGGCAATCTAGGCTGTAAAGTGCAGAACTAGTAGCTCTACAGCTCTGTCCTCCCTGGGAAGAGCACAGGAGCTCTCTAACTGCCCTCCCTGGGGAAAGCACAATAGGTAAAAAACCAGTTTATGAAAGCAGTGAAGCAAAATCTGTTGTTCCTCCTGCTGTTGGTATTGAAGAAGAAAGCTCCTCCCCTCTCCCCCTTCTTTTCCCCCTTCTTTTCCCCCTCTCCCTTTTTTCCTTTTCCTCTCTCTCCTTCCTCTTCTCTCTCCTTCCTCTCCTTTTTTTTTCTGACTGTGAACATAAGATTTTAAATACTTCCCTCCTTTAGCAGGGTGATCTATTCCCACTGTCTCAAAGTCACCCAGCAAACAGAAATCTTAGCAGAGTTCCTCAGAGACAACACCAGTTCTTGCTCAACGCCCTGGAAAGTTTCAGAAATGCTTGCAGGTGAGGACAAGTCAGTGGTTTGGGTGGGTTATTTGTGTGTCCATGTCTGTCCATCCTTCTATCCTTGTAACTGGGTTTGTCCACCCAACCCCACCACTGAACTATCACAAGTGGGTTCCATATATGGCACTTGTCAGTGAAACAACAGAAGGAGGGATATGTAGTGATTGTGACATTTGTATGTCTATCCCAAGAAATTTCTCTGGGACCTATCTGTATAGTTCATCTCTTTGGCCTTAGAGGAGCTGCTTAAAAATTAGCCAAAACTACTGATGATGTAAGAGCTGTTGGAAGGCGTGTGTGAAACCATGTTCCCATGCCCTGGGGTATGTGGCCTCATGGCTAGAGGTGATTAGCCCTTTAACAAATGTGTATCTGCTCCAGATGCTGGCCTTGGATTTGCTTTTGTCTGTGACCTGGTACTGCAAGTGGGCTTATAAGCACCAGCTTTTCCTGTTTTGCTGGATGGGAGCTCTCTCTCACCTTTAGGTGCACAGCAGACAGTGGTACATGAGTTTGTGTATGTATCCAGATCTGTTGTTAGGGAAGTCTGGCCACCTTAGTTGGTTTGCCTTGCATCAGTAGCATTTGGCTTAGCTGAGATAATGCAGTCAGAGGCAGGTGTCCCTCCTGTTGGGTTCTGTCATGGTTTTTAGATCAGCTGAAGGGTCTCCTGGCTGATTTTCACAAGGTTTACTGTGTTTTGCTCCAGGCACTCTGGCCTGGCTGAGAAACTTTAGTCTTGCCACACTAGGGCTTCTCACAGCAGATTCTTTCTTCACAGAAGCTACGTCTCCCTTTCCCAACTTGTACTGTTGTGCAACAGTGCTGACATTTACTAGCTTTGCTCCAGAGGTAACTCTTTGTGCTTGCCAGATTCCTGTATTGCCAACCCATCGAGTGTTTTTGGCATCCTTAATGGTGACAGTTGTGGTGGAAATGTGGTATCTCCTGACTTCTTTACAGAGTGAGGAGGATTCCACTCTCCTCTGGTATCTGCTCTGTGTTTGTAGGTTAGCAGTGGAATTCCAGAGTGACCCCATGGCCCAGGAGAATGCTTTCACTGCCCCCAACTCTGAGAGCAAGGACACGCTGAGCAACTTCTCTGAGTTCCTGCTGAGGATCTGTGACGGTCTCTGCATCCCCATGGTCATGGTAGGGTTTCTTTTGAGCTTTGTCGCCTGGAAAGGTGCTTCCAAGCACCAAGAGCAGGTTGCACCAGAGGGGTTTTTTGGGAAGAGAGAGCATGTGGGGTAAACCAAGAATAGCTGTGGCATTTGCCACCTCTTCAGAGCCTGCATTATACAGTTCATGAAAAACAAGAGAGTACAGTCTCAGAAGGCAGAGAGATTCATAAAGCTCCCATGTAGGTATCAGTGTCTCTCTTCAGAGCATGCAATCCCTACAGCCTACCTGCCATGCTATCCAATCCATAGCAGCTCTGGATATTGCAGAAAAGGAAGAGAGCCTGAACAGTTGTTTCCTGTTCTGCCTCTTTTACTAAACTTGCTTGTGTCCCAGAAAGCAGGGGTATTTTGTGTCTGTAATTTCATTTTTGCACTTCTTTCCAGAAGGTAGTGAGGAGGTTGCCCAGTCTACACAGCAAGGGCAGTACTAAGCATTGTGCCTCAGTAAGGCCAGGGACACGGTTTAAAAAGCAGCCGTGGTGAGTTCTTTGTGCTGCAGTGCTCCATACAGACCTGTCCCTGAGACACTTTGAGCAGAAATGGCAAAACAATGGGACTCTGCTTGTGGTTCTAAATGTTGAGTAAATTTTGACACAGGTTCAGGTGTATGGGTTCGTGCAGTCGTTGAGAGCTTGGAGGTGTTTTATTTTGTATTTCTCTAACCAGTCTCTTGGTAGGCAGCTACAGTGGCATTGCTGTTCTCCTCCCTGAAGGGAGGGTGCAGTGCATGTCCAGTTTGGTAAAGCTGGAGTCACTGTGCTGTTTCTTGCTCATTGAAAAATTACTGGACTGTGAGAAAATTGTCTGGTGACCTTCTACAAGAGTGAGTTGAGTCATTCTTTTCTAACCCTTTAGGGCTGGACTCTAGAGAGAGCTCAAAAGCCTGTGTTTGCAACTACTCAATAAAATGCTGAAGCACAGGTGTTAAGTGTTGCTAAAGTCAGCTGCACTTAAGCATATGTCCTATGGTGTGTGCCATGCTGGAGAATTAGCCATCTGACCTATAAGAGCAGTCACTTCCAGGGCAGTGTGAGCAGTAACATCAGGCACTGCACATTAAGACCCAACTGGTTGCCAGCTGGAATCAGGAAGAACTTTCTTGTTTGTTGTAATGTCTTGCAGAGTTAGCAGCACAGCTCATGACGTTGGCAGAAGAGAGTGTTAGTTCCTCTCAAAGTGCTCTGTGAGCCTGTGTGCCTGCTGCCAGGCATTTTTGTAGAGCTGTTACTCCATTTGTTTGGATTTAGAAATCTACCTTGCTGGGCAGGCAGAGGGCTGGAAGAAAGCTGCTGCTTTCAGTGTTTATTGTGTATCATGCCTCTGATCTTTTCTTCTTTCCACAGAGCTACCTGGAAAGGGCTGTCAGCCCACCAGTGATGGAGGTTTTCATATCAACACTTAATACCCTCTTCACAGTGGTGCCGAACATGCGGAAAAAGTTCTCCAAAAAGCTGGGTATGGGGGTAATGTCATATCATATCATGTTCTCTGTGCTCTTAACTTAACTGATGGAACTTGCTGCTACTGCATATTACTGAAGCAATGAGCTTTATGAGACTTTATGTGGGGGATTATATTACATGTTTATGTGAGTAAGAATAGAGTGCGCAGTCATGTTCAGCAGGATGAAAAAAGTTATTTGGTCTAGCAGTGATGATGGGACAGATTTTATTTTAGATAATAAGTTGTGTCAGCTTTACCCTTTCCTCTAGAATATTCAGAGTTGGCTGTTCCTGTAGACAGGGATTATGCTGGAATTGTTGGTGGGATTTTACTATGTGGAAATCCTATTTACTCTGTGTATTCCTCACTGTTCACGCATCAGAGAGGTGGTGTAGAGAATTGCATTGTTCTGAACATGTGAAACTGGAAAATCTTTCCTTCTCCTCCTGAGAGAACAAATGAATCTCAGATACTCCTCTCCAGAGCAAACTTGGAGTAGTTTGCTTTGGAAGAGAAAGCCTAACAAATGTATTCTTACCGAGATGACCTGCCCTGTTCACCAGATTTGCAGGAACGTGTGTGGGGATGGTTATGAGATCTGCCTACTCTTTTCCCTTATCCCCTACACGTTCTGTGCTCCTTCAACATTTGTATCTTGCTGTCTGTCTAGCATCTTCCTCCTTCATCCGATTGACGCTGGAGCTGAAGGCCAGATTTTGCTCTGTACAAAGGTATTGTGAGCAACTTAAAAATTTCCAGATGGGAAAGCAGATCGTGCCTTATCTAATGCACCTGATTAGGCAAGACAGGATGCTGAAAAACTCAGGAGTGTTTATGTCTTAGTGCAAAATGTAAATGGTAACTGACGACGGAAAAGCTGGATGTGGGAGAAGGGAGAACCACTTGGGTAGGGGGCGGGTGGATTTACACGGCATTGTGAGAATTCTGGGCTCAATTGTGAGCTGCACAGACAGAGATAAAGCAGCCTGGCTTTGGGGTAGTCAAATCAATGTTTTGAAAAGAACTAACAGTAGCATTGGATCCATCTGAGCTCTGGCTTCCTAGGCACATACTACCACTATCTTCCTTCCTTGCAGTGTGATAATGTACAAGAAACGGGAGGGAAGAGGAAAACATCAACAGCAGACATTGCAAAGGGTCTTGTGTAGCAGAGTCTATGATTTCTAGGTTGTGGAGCACTTGTGGCGACTCTCTGTGGGTCTGCAGATATGTTTTACTTCCTCCTTTCTGTGACTGTGTCTCATTAAAAAAATAAACAAAATTCACTCCGCCGCTGTGGAGCTTAGAGTGGGGATGTGACCCCTGAATGGTGTGTGTGGGGAGCAGTCTAGGCCTCTGAATGCATTAGTGTGGGGCACCAAGGATGGAGTGTTACAGTGCAGAGAGATTTGGTTATGTCCTGTTCTGCAAGAAAATCACTGGAGAGAGGTAAATACCTGGAAATAGAGCTGCTCTCACCTTTGTAATGTTTTGGCATTCTTCATTGTCCATCCCTGGAAACACCATTGCTACAAAAGTCTCCTTACTGGTGTTTGCCAGTGGAATCTGGTATTGAAAGTCACCCTCAAACATCTCCCATTCTCTGCAGTGTTAGGGGTCCTGCCCTTACAAGACTCCCTGTGTCTACCGAGTACAATGATTGTGAGAGTACCCCACTGTATTCATGTTGGCCCAAGGTGTGTGAACATGTTTGCTGTCATCACCGTGCACACCCGGCCCACATCTGTGAGCAGACTGTCCTTTGGAAACTCCTCATTTTCCTGGAAGCCCAGGTTGGCTTCTGGAGTCTTCTTGTGATGGGGCAAATGGTTGTATGTGATCATTCAGTAAAGTGAGGTTTGGGAGGACAGCGTGTGATATTAAGACGATGAAGAGGATGTTTCTAGCCTTCTTCACTGTGTCTTTCTGCTCTTTTTCCACAGAAATCCTGCCTTGAATCAGGTCTGTTCCGTCTTCCTCTGCAGCTTATGCCTGGGCCTTTACTCTGCCACAGAGAAGGAGAGAACCTCTTCTCAGGAGGGCAAGTTTGCAGAAAAAGACAAAATACTTCATTTAGTTTGAGGCCCTGCCACCCTCTAGGCAATAGGTGCACAAATAATTTGAAGAAAAGACAAAGGAAAAGGGAAGGAAGGACACACGTAAACTCTATTTAGAGATTCTGCCTGCTCCCCCCCCCCCCAATCTTTTTTAAGTGGGTCCAGCAAGAAGACAACACCCAGAGAATGCCTTTTGAAAGGGTTTAGAACCCTACCTGAAAGAATGTGCTTTATCTGCCTATGGTTTTCTTTATATGGTGGCATTGATTAGCATGACTGTGCGTGCTTTAATTGAAACAGTATGTATTACCATGGTCACCCCTATCTGCAGATTAAGGTAATTTTTTTTCCTCTGACATAATCTGTAAAGCTTTCCTGTCTGTACTGTAACTTTCCATAGTAGATAAGTCCCAAATAAGTGAGATGAAAGTTTCCACATCACAAAAGCCACTTCTCCCACTGGCAGTGGTTGATTACCATACAGGCAGCATGAGCAAGGAGCTGGGAACCTCAAACAGAAGTGACTTTTCATCCTCAAAACCAGCTCCATTAAATCAGGTCTCACAACTCTATTCATGGCAAATCATAGAGGTGCACTTGCTGTTTGCAGACTGTAGGGTAATATTTCTCAGATCAGCAGCTTCCCTAATTTAATGTGGCTTGAGTTAGGGCAGGCAGATACTCCCATCCCCCTGTTCCACTCTGCTTTGTTGTAGACTTTCCTCATCACTGCTTGCCTGCTCATTTTAGTTTTATTTCTAGAACAAGAGATGTCTGAACTGCTGCAGAAGGGTCTGCCTCAATTAAACTACACCCTTGCTGAAAGCCTTCTCCTCCTGGCTGAAACCCCTGAGCCTTTCTCTTTGGATCAATCTCTTTGCAGCCACCAACACTGCTTCATACTACTCTTATACTTTGCCTACACCCTTGGGGACAGGTAAGCGAAGACTATATAAGGCAAGTGGGTTTCTGGCCATTACATACCATGTATTTATGGATAAGATATGTTTAATGTTATTGTTTCTGCTCCAATCTCCTTGAATGCAGGTTCGTCCCAGAAGCAGATTTATTTTTAGCCATAAGAAATTTCCTCCTGTCAGCACAGGACTATGGAGACTGTCCCCCTCCATACATACTCAGAGCTGCAATTTACCTCCTTGCTGTCTGTCAGGACAAAGGCAAAGCCCTGGACTTGGTAAAAGAAGATTTAATTCCTACGTCTTGGACCCTTGTTGTTGAAACTAAGGTTTCTCCCCACTTGCAGAAAGTGTTTTGACATAGGTGGTGAGTGGTGAATGAGTGAAGAGTGTGCAATGCATCTGCACTCTGGAAAGAAAACTGTGAAAAGCCACTAGGGAATATAGATATGAATAAACTTGTGTATGTGTGGGAAGTGTAAATGCGTTGGATAGGCTGTGAATTCACATATGCAATATAATAAATTTCATAGCTTCAGTCTCCTGAACACATCCACAGCTTCTGCAGCAGGCTTTCTAGTGTTCCCATATGGCTCTTTGCTGCTGCACAGCTTTGAGCACTGAATAAAGCCTACAAGTTTCTTAGCCTTTGTGATGCAAATGAGCTTCAGAAAATGATGTTTAACTGATATATTTGATTGTCTACTTAAAAAGCAGAGTGACTGTTTCTCACAGTACACTCTCATCACTTCAGCTTTTTGATATTCAGTCTCTACTGATTTATTTTGTTCTCTCTTCCCCTTTCCCTCCCACACACTTGCCAGAGGTCATTGTGTACCATAAGGAGAATCCTGGATAATCTTCCAGATCTGAGCTTGGTCTATGTCCATTGTCCTCTCCTGCTGAAATTCTTCCTGCTCTACCCTGAACTTATGGGGAGGTTTGGACACCAAGTCCTCCAACTCTGGTTTTCGTGGGGAGACTGCAAGCAAACTGAGACTGAAGACACTGATGTTGGTGCATCTGGTCAGCTGAACAGCGCTCACCCCTTACTTCTCATTCTGAAGAGCAATTCCAGCATTCTACTTATTTTACTGGTATGTGACTTTCACAAGGACGGGCTGCTATCCTGGCCCTGATTTAGGGGGCTTTTCAGTTCTTAAAGCATTTAGTGCTGTTACAAGGCTGATAATTCTGCTAGGAGGGCCCATGTGTGTAACTTCCATCTGGAAGGGAAGCCTGATATGGAAAATGGCACTGTGTGTTAGCTCTTTCTCTGTCACCCATCCACTGTGATCATTTGAGAGCGGGATCTGAAGGCTGCTGCTGATGTATGCTATGAAAATCCCCATTCCTTTCTCTATCCAGATGTACAGCTGAGTACTCCAGATTCCTCTGCGGCAGCCTTTCAAGAAGCTGTTTTGCTAATTTGGGAGCAATGGTTTACTGCTGATAGATGAGAAAGGGTATGAGGGACAGAGAACTTTGCAAAAGCAGTTTGTGGAGAACAGGTCTTGAGGGCACGGCTTTCTGTTTGCTTAATTTTGTTTGGTTTTAACTGGAGAGTCTTGTCAGAGACTTTTGCAGTACTCCTGGGTTTTCAGGACTGCAAGTAGCACATTTTATTGCTCTTAAAAGATAAGATAAATAAAAACTTGGGATGGGGAAAATTGATCAGTGGAGGGGAGAAAGGGGCCTTGAAGTAGCAGGACTGGTGTGTTTGCCTTTAGCTGGTGTAATGAGCTCGGTTAACCTGTGTAATCATGACAGAATCCAGGTCCTGATGGCTGCTTGGAGGCCTTCTCTCACTTCCACCTTTCCCATCTGCTCTCTTACCCCTCCCCATCAGTGTCCACTTGTCCCATGACTGTTCAGTCAGTCACATAGCAAATACTTGCTACCATTTCCACACAAGAACACGAGTTTTGCCTGTAAGGGCAAAAACTGAGAGCTGTGATGTTTCTTCTCCATCCTGTTAGAGAAATTATATACCATTGATAATAGAAACCCATGAAGAGGCAAGGTTTGATTCTGAGTAGGCACCCATCAGGCATTACAGCCTGGTGTGTATTTGTTCTGATCTAAGAGTCTATGAAGTAAATTTTTATATCCCAGGTTACCGAAATGACTGACAGGAGGGCTGTCACATAGGACAGTTTGCACAGTTAGGGTGATGTTGCAGAGTAGATAGCAACATCCAGGCATTTGACACCACTGCAGACCATTAGTATAAGTGGTCAATGAGTTGATGTATTAGTACAAATTAAGGAGGAGAAGTGTCCCATGAGACTTGAGTAGGCTGTTACCTGTAGCAATAGTTCTGGAACCTGGCACTCCATAAACTAGAGCAAATCACAGGTCTATTGATGAGCAAAGGAGAAACTTTTGGCTTCTTCCCTGAATGTTACAGCGTTCCTGCTTTCCCTTTTCTGTCTTGCCATGTGCTCTTGCAGAAATAAATTAATTTAGCTCTGTCCTGGTCTTTAAAGTGAGTTGTAATAAATCACAGGCTTTGACAATTCACCTTTCAGTTGGGGAAGAGCATAATCAATCTGAATTTAGATGGGCTAATAAAACAGTGCAATACCCTGGGATAAATATACTGTCAGATGCAAACAGAACTTACGAGGCGAATAACCTCAGCCTGAGAATGCACTAGTAAAATGGAAAGGCCTCTGCATGGTACAGTGAAACAAAAATTATTGTCCTTCCAAGGATTATTTATTCTCTTATCTGCTTTTAATAACTGTCTGGGTTAGAGTAGGAAGGAAGATGCATTTACCAGGACCAGGAAGGCTGTGGTTAGTGCCATTTGGTGCTGCGTGTATTCATCCGGTGGTGAATATGGTTGTAATCTGACACTGTCCCACTTGTTTTCTCCATGCTCCAGATCTGAACTGCTCTCAGAGAATGGAGATAGGCTGACTGATATTAGATTATGTTCCTGAATGTCATATGGAGCAGACCTACATCAGTGGAGCTGATTGTGCAGACTGCTCCCTGCCCCTTTTTCCTGAAGGTCTCAGATATGTGCAGGAATCTGGCTCAGAAGTAGAGAGTTTTTTTCTGGCACAGGCAGCCTGTTCTTACCTTAACTGCTTTCCCTGGGTATGGGGTTCTACAGCCATTTCCTCTCCATCATCTCAGGCTGGATGCATCACTACTGTGTGATAGGGGAAGGCAGCTGGAAAAGGACGTAGTCTGTCCTAGGAGGCTGTACACCTGGTTGCAGAGACCAGTTTTCTGTTTACCTCTTACTGCTGTAGAATTTGCAATGCAGTAGTCAGGGGGAGGAGAGGAAAAGTAGTACTGACATAATACATGTTGAGACGATCACATTATGTCAGCACTGCCAGGTTTTTTCTGCCTGGTCTTTATGGAACTGCATCTGTACGTGCTGTGCAGGTGATTTTCATGTTAAACTCCTTAACAGCAAAAATATGCCCAAATTAAGGCTACTGGCTGTGAGATTCAGCTCGGAGACTCCAGACAGAGGTCTGTAGTCAAGAAGCAGGCTCGTGGGCTGAATGCTGTGTACACGACTCTTCCATTTTCCGTGACTGAGCGGTTGCTTGTCTGGTTTCTGTACGTTTCATGCAGCTTAACTGTTAGGTTGCTACTGCAGATACAAGGCTGCCAGCCTTTTGAAAATGAGTAGCTGTGGTCTGACTCATAAGCTTGATTTTTAGGTAAGCATCTTTAATACGCAACCAGGTTTTTCAAAACAACAAGGAAACAGAAGTGCCAGAGGCTCTGTGCTGTTGGAAAGAGGGCACTGGCTTTAGGATTTCACCTAAAACCTTGACCTTAAATGTATGTTACCCCTACACTTGTGTGCTGCATGGGAGTTCCATAGCCAAATACATTCTTTAAAGGGGATATTACTGGGAGGTGTCCGTCAGATGAGAGTCCTTCTGCTTTATTCAGTTCTCTATTTAATCAGGACATACTTAATCTGAATGGTGCTTTATTAGGCTGTTTCCCAAGGCACCAGATTAGCATAATGGTATTAAAAAGCAGTGACTTCTGCCTCATCAGGGCAGAAAGGTAAGATGTGTGCTTGTTCCCTTGCAGGACTTGGTCTGCTCAAGCTCTGTGGAGGTGGCTTGGAAGGTGGTGATGACTCTAAGGATCTTCCTGGAACGAAATGAGGATGTCTTTGTCTGTGACCTCCTCCGGAGTCAGTTCCTACACATTCTGCAGCAGCTGCTGGTAGAGAACACCTCGGCCTCCTTGCAAGGTGACTCCCCTCTGTGACTTGGTCTTGCTGTAAGATCAGCTAGCAGGGTAGATGGCTGAAGAGATGCAGTCTAGGATAAGTCCTCTTGAACTGTTGATGTCACTTCAGTACTTATCTGCATGATGAAATTTTCAGACAGAACTGTACTGATTTAGTTTCCTTTTCCAGAGATTCTTGTTTGGAAGCGAGTCTTTTCCTAACTTAGGTTGTTCTGTCTTCAAACTGTGATTGTTAAACCAAAGCAAGGTTCTCTTATAAGTGTTCCAATGGAGAGCTGTGCTGATAAATCTTCCAGCTTGAACCGGGGCTCCACTGGTGACCGAGAGACATCCTTCATTTTGCCTCTGTGCAAAACAGCTTGGTGTGCCCAAGTGCAGTCAGTTCCCAGGGGCCAGGGACCAGAATCATTCATGATATTGATTCCCAAACAGGAACAGTGCTATCACCAGATCTTGTAATTCTGTTAAATCTCTCAAACATTTAGCAGGGTTGTGACTGGGGGAAATCCCTCTCTTCCTCATTAGCCCTGGCTGTGGTGTTGGGACTGTTGACCCATTGTGAACGGTGCTGTGCAAAACGTCCTGTGAGCTTGAACTGAAAGAGGGAGCAGTATTTGGGTGGCCTGTCCTCCCCTGGGATAGGGGCCCAGCACAACTTGTTCCTGAGGGGGCCATTGACACTTGTAACAGCCTTGCCCTGTTTGGGCTGTTCCACTGTGCAGCAGTTGGGATGGATGCAACAAGAGGGAAAGTGGTTTTGCCTTCCCTCAAGCAAAGTCAGTAGGCTGGAGAAGAGGTGAGACTTGAAAGACAGAGCATGGTAGAGCATCAAGTTGCAAGATTATGGATTAAGAAAGCAACATTGGCATCTGCTAGATCTGGTTTTGTTTGAAATTGTGCATATCTGGACTTGCAGTGTCCCTCTGTTGCTGATCTAAGGGTCCCAGGGGCTGCAGGGGGGCAGACACTCCATCTATTATGGGAATCAGACCTATTCCTCCAAACTGCTCGTGTCCTGGGAGACAGGACACTTGGCTAGGGGGCATTCTGCAAGATCCAAGCCATTCTGTTGGCACTAATATCCCCATCTTCTCTTCATACTGAATCTTGAACTCGTTAACTAAGTTCCTGGCAGCCCCATCCAGAAAATCAAACACCAGCTGTGCTCCAGCTTCCTTGTCATACAGCACGTGGGCAGCTCTTTGTGAGGCTTGGGGAAGATAAGTCCAGAGGATCTGCAGCATTGTTCAAACAGCAGACTGCTCTTAGACCAGAATAAGGCCTAACAGTGGGACTCCATCAAGAATATGTTAACATTAAAGACACCCCTAAGTGTTTCCTCCTCAAAACTGAAAACTCCTGAGCCTTTGTGAAGGTGTTTTCTGGAGGTGATGGTTGCTTGCTGTGGGTATGGCTATATACAATACAAAATCTTTACCTCTTTACAGTGCTGCAGAATAGTGAATATACTGGGGAGGGAGCTGCCCTGCAGAGTTGGTCTGAGCAGCTCCATTCTCCTTATGTACAGACCTGCTGTGTGGGGCTCTCACTCCTACTGTCTCTGCTCTGCCCTTTGAGTCAGAATGGAAACATTTTCCAGCCTCATGAGGTGGAGGAGAACTAATGCTGTGCAGCTGAGTGCTCTGAGGTGCTGGGCTGCTGTCAAAGCATGGGCTGCCAGTCATGGACACGTGTCTGGGAAGAGGGCAATCTAGAATGGGCTGGTGACTTTCAGTTTGTTAGAGGTATCAGTCTGAAGGTGTGGTGGCCATGCCCCTTACATGGTTCACTAAGGGTGTCAATGACCCTAGCCTCTTTTTTCCCCCCCTCCTCTATGGTTGTTCCTAAAATGGTCTAACTCAGGCCACTGCACAGTGGCAGAAGAGGGGCCTGATTCAGAGGGGGCTGTAGAGATGAGAATGAAACTGGGGCTCTGTCTGTATGTGTGTGTGTGTGTAAAGGGAGAATACTTCCTCCCCTAGCCCTCTCTCATTTCTGAGATGGACAATTAACAATTCTGGACATGCTTTAAGGTATGACAGTTCAGAGTTCACTGACAAGCTAAGCTGTCTGTGCCCTTCTTAGCTAATAGGAACCTGCCTGTTTTGCTGAACCTCCTTTTCCTGGTGCAGCTGCGGAGCAAGGGTCTGAGGGAGCTGGACAGCACAGACTTCAAGCTGCTTCACCAGGGTGAGTCTGTGCATTTGTCTTCTCCTAGGGGCCTTTGATCTGTGTTTATTAATTGTTCCATAAGATGATTAGGGGTTGGCTCTTTGTCCTTTGAGAGAAGGTGTACCTTGTATTAATTACAGTTACGGTTGCTTTGAGATACTTTCAAAGCCAGAGCATTGTAAAGAGACCTGGTTGCCAGTTCAGTCAACAAAACCCAGGTTCTCTGCCTCTTGCTTTTACAATACATTTGTTGTCTGAAACCTCACAAGGTGGCCAAAGTATTCTCCTGGCTGTGAGCTGATTTCAGGGTCTGTGACTCTTGTTTACTTGGCACATGACAGTATCACTTACATCCATCCTGAAGCACCCTTCCCTGTCCACATTTGCTAACACACTGCTGTGGGGTTCAGGCCACAGGGTGTCCTGTGAACCAACCAGCAGGAACCAGCAGCCTGGTGAACCTGGGCTCTCCACAGAGTGTGATGAGTCCAGAGTATTTGTGTCCCAACCAGCTGCAGGACTTGGCCACTCTACCCCAGAATCATAGAAGACAGGGCTGTGTTTGTTTACATACCATACTGTGGTCTGCTCTTTTTTTGTCAGTGACTTCTCCCTTCTTACTTGGCTAGTGGAGGTTCATGCAGACTGTGAAAAAAGAATAGATACTAGAGGGAAGTTCAGATCTATCCTCTCATCTCTTCTCTGTTCTGACAAATTGATCTCTCCAGCAGACTTTGAAGGACTGTCCCTTTCAGTTTGAAATGTTGCGTGTCTCAAGTCTGCCTGTGTTGCCCTTGTAAAGAAGCAGTGTATCTTAGACATTCATTAGCCAAGGGAACTGGGAGTGTGGAAGAAGCATGTCCTCTTTATACCAGTCCTTTTTAGCTGCTGTGACTTCAGAGCACAGGTCAACTGCTCCCAGAAGTCACAAGTGTCTCGCTTTCTGCTCTGTATTTTTCTGCACAACTTTCTCCCTGCCCCAGGCACATCTTCATTCCCTGCTTGGCTCCCCAGGCTGTGTTCTTCATGAAGGAGTGGGAGTGCAGGGCACTCTCTTCTGATGAGGCTAGGTGAAACCAGCTCGTAGGTGGAAGGGGTGTGGGGAGGTGTGTTGATGCATGTTTTCTGAGAACTGCTTTACTTAGACTTTAAGCTTTTCAAAAGATTTCCTGTGACAGTTTTGCTGAGCCCTGCAGTCCTGGATTTCCCTTCCAAACTCTTGCTAAACATTGTTCCTAAGTGTTTGGTGCTTAGAACAAATATGGTATGTTTATTCTTAGTGTGAGCAGAGTTGGTGAGAGTGGAGAACACAGCTCTCCCTGCCATTCCCCAGTCTGTCACTGTGTGAGACAGGGATGTGGCCATTTATGGTTGATTAGGATCAAATTAATTCTGTGGAAACGGGTAACTTATAGTCTGTTGCTCTTGGATTCATTACTGCCCAATGTGGTTGGATGCCCTTTAGAATACTCTTTTCTATCCCCCCCTCCCCATTATCATCCTATGCCTGTTGCTTTATTTGTACCATGCTCTGTTTATTTTCACTTCAAGCTGTGTCACGTCTGCATTCTCTCCCCACTAAATGACTTTTGTGTGCTGAGGTGCCCTGTTCTGTTAGTGTCTGTGTTATGTACATTCTTTTGTTTCCAGTCAGTAATCTCTGTGGGAAATGCAGGCCGAGAGACACTGACCTCCTGCAACCATCCTTGAATTTTCTGTACTGGAGCCTTCATCAGACAACACCCTGCAGTCAACAGAGAGGTGAGGCAAGATTGTGTTGATTGCCGAGTTAAACTCAGTAAGGTTGTAGTTTGGTATCGACTGTCTCAGCAGGTAAGGTGGAATTTTCCAGACACAGCATTACAGTTAACAAAGACCATTTTGTATTTGGGATGAGGGTTTTTTAGGTTGAGGATTTTGGTTTGATTTGGTTGGGTTTATTTTTGCTGCCTTCTGATGATTCAGGAATTGGCTGCTGAGAGGCAGAACCACTGTATTTTTCTTGTTCATAAAACACAGCAGTGGGACTTTGGTGCCTTGTTTGAAATGTCCTGGTATTGCCAGGGTTCAGAAAATTAAACAATAATAGACAACAGCTCCAAGCAGCCTTCAAGCTGTGTTAGCTGAAGGCCAGTCATTTTATTAGCTGCCCGAGTGGTTGCTTGCGGTGTGGGAGATGAATACCAGCGTAACTGGGCAGCCTTACTCTGATGAGCAGCCTCACTGCATTGGGGGTGTGCTCTGCACTTCTCTTCTGCTTCTGAAGCTGGTTTAACCTGTGCCATCCCATCGCCTTCTCTGATTATGTTTCTCCACACAGCAGTGGCTGTGCTGCTCTCCAATGTGTCCTTGCTAGAGCTCCTGCAGAAGGTTTTGGAGTGCACCTGGTTGCGGTCTTCTCCCTCTGAACGTGCTTCCCTGTCTTCTGAGGATGCCTTGCTGTGCTCTGGATGGCTGTTGGCTGCCTCCCTCTTACTTTATCAGCATCGCTACAATACTGAGGTTAGAATGACTCTAGTGTTCAGATCCAGGGAATGGCTAAACCTTAAATAAATAAATAATTTTAAAAGGGGTCATTACTAGAGGAATTTGGTTTGCTTTGGCCTGCTTGCCTTCGTTGCTCCTTTGTTATTGTCCACAAGTTGTTCCCTGGTGCACTTCTTCAGCAGGACTGGAAGCTTGCGTGGTGCTGAAGGCTGAGACCTGAATCATCGGAGAGTTGAGAGGGACAGAAGTTTTGGGGGAGAAAGTACATATCCAGCTCTCCTGATCCAAAACACTTTCCTCTTCAGGACAGAGCAAAATGCATCATCAGGCCTTTCTCGAGGGAAGGCTGCGTGTGGGAGATGCAGTTCTTATGTTGTAAACTGCTTTTTTGATACTAAAATGATCACTAGTGGAAAAGTCAAAATCCAAGCCTATTATTGGTGTTCAGAATTAGCAAGCTCTTATGAATGTGGGAATCTGTAATTGTATTTGATACTTTGCAGTCCAACAAGAGAGCTAAGGTGGAGTTGTTGCCTGATACTGGAATTACATCTTCAAGGGAAGCACTTTCTAATGCCAACACAAGGGGATAACATTTCCCTTTGAAGTATCTACCTGGGAGATACCTTCCCCAGAAGTATCTCCCTCTCTTGATACAGAATTAAACAGCATGCCATGAGCTGTGAGCTCTGCTCTTGCAGTTGTGCCCAGCAGAGTATGTTCTTTGGGAGTCAGTGCACCTATTCACAGATGATAAAATCACATTAAGGACACGCATGCATCTGCACAGAGAGGCAAGGGTTGGTTTTCTAATGCTGAGGGAAGAAGTCTCCTAAAAGGCCAACCCAGACCAATTCTGCACCTGTATTTTTATGGATGTGCTGCCTCTGTTTAGCTCTTGCAGCATGGGCCTTGTGTGGACTGTCAGCTGTGTGAGTGCATAGCAGGACCAGCTGCCCCTGCTCTATTAACTGCTGGTCACAATCTACCTTCTCTGTCTCCCAGTCAGGGCTGTGTCTGGGTGGTCAGCGTTGTGCCAGTCTCAAATTCAATTCTAGTAGGCAAGTGGTGAGCTTCATCTTCTGCGAGTGACTCTCTCAGCTCATACTGATCTTTGAAGCACAGTCATTTAGTGGCTTATCCACCTCTTGTTTGCCTTCATCGGTACCTTACTGACTTAATGTTCTGTGATAAGCAATTTGGAACCCTTCTTGCACCAGAGATGGGGAAAGAAACTACAGATGCAGGTGGCAAATGGAAGTGGTTCAGGGCTGCTTCAGTGTTTCTAATCTTCAGCATTTCTAAGTTTCAGTGTTTCTAATCTGCTGCTGAGGAGGAAGGAGAGGGGATAAGAGGAGGACTCACTTCTCTCGCTGCTTTCTGCAGCTCAGTATAGCAGAAGCTGCACAAAGCATCCTAGAGGCCCTTGTAAGAGAGCCTTTGTAGCTGTGAATGTGATCTGGTGCCAGGCCAACTCCCTGAGCCTTCAGTTTTTTAGAGAGGAACAATGGCTCTGAGAAATGGCCACATTCATCTCGGGCTGATGTTAACAGTGAGGACTTGCCCAGCCATAGCAAGCTTGCATCTTAGCTGTGTTACTGCTACTGGCTTTAGCAGAAGCCTGTGGATAAACATGGGACATGAATGGTAGACTATTAAAGACTTTGGCTTGTTGGTTCTTAGACAAATAACCACTGTTACCCTGTTGCAGGACATATTCCTAGCTCTCCTGTTGAACATTTCTCTCTTCAGAACAAGGTTTGAAGGAATCAGATCCGTGGTCCTTATGCGTGCCCTCCCCTGTCACTTCCCTGATGTACTGAAAAACTGGAACCCTCCTGGGTCTCTCTGATGCCTCGTGCCATTGCTACTGGACAGCTGCTCTGTGAGGGAAACTGTGTATTGCAGACTGCCCTTTAAAGCCCACCTCTCTTTCACCTAGCTCCCAAGTCCCTGACCTCCTCTGCCTCCTTCACCCATGCTGTAGCTTCTAGCCCTGGGATCTCTTCAGGCGTCCCAGCTCCAGCAGGCAGGGGCACATTCTTGTTACTACTGGTTTTTGACCAGTTACTACTGGCTTCTCAGTCTTGCTGACTATCTGTGTGGCTAAGGTACAGCCGTGTTGGATGGTGCCTGGTCCTCTACTCCATGTGCTGGGCAGTCTGACAGCCATGTGCCAGAGGGGCTGCAGGGAGAAGTGAGAGTAAAACCAGCAAATGAGTTGCACTGTGGTTTGGAAACTGTGTGGGGCTGGTGGCTGATGTGACTCCCTTCTGGGTTAGACTCCTGAAACCACATTGTTGTTTCCTTGTTTTTTGATGATTATCATGGGGTAGTGTCTAAGGACTGGAAGTATGTAAGGAAGCTTTTTCCCTGGTCCAAACCAGCACTGGTTTTTTGACTTCATTCTCCTCTAGGTTCACCAGACACTCTCTCTAGACCTAACAGAAGTCCTGAACGCAGTCATCTTCAGGAAGAAGAAGCCAGTCCTGCTGTTAGGTACTTTGCATTTCGTGCAAGGATTTGACTGGAAGCACACACTAGTACCATGTTACCAGTTCTCCATTGTTGCCTGTGACTGTGGAATGGGATGATGGAGGTGCTGGTGGGAATCTGGAAGCTTTGGTCCATTTGGCTTTGGGATTACATAGCTGTTGGTGAAAAAGGGCAAAAGGGAACTGTCTGGTGTTCTGCTGTGTGTGGACTAACCTTTCTTGGAGGTTGGTAATGACATCTGGAACTGAGCGTGAACTGGGGTCGTGTCTCACCAAGAGAAGACAAACAAGGGAATTTATGTTGCCATTCCAGTCTGCAGCTGCCAGCAGCTGCTGGGCAACTCTGGTGGGCCTTTATGCCTGAATTTTCTCTTCTCACCCTCTCTCATGCTATTGCACAGGCACTAACACACAGGACAGGGGAGAGGAAAACACTGACACACACTAATAAGCATCTCCCTGTCTAGTGAGCATCGTGCAGTTCCTGAGAACTGTCCTGCAACAGAACTTCTCCTCCTCTCTGCTGGTGATTGTTGACCAAAACGCAGCCCGAGGCGCTCTGTGGCCCCAGCCATCCTCACCACAGGATGCTGCCTTGCTCCCCCTTGCCACGCAGCAGGTCTTCTTGCTTGTTGCCAGCCTGCAGAACCTTTTGGTGCACATCCAGTTGCAGGTATATAAAATACGACTCTTGGAACAAAACTAGCGCTGGGCTTCGAGCAGGTGCACTAACCCGAGGAAAACCCACCCTGTTGCAGAACCTAAGGGGCTGCCTTTTATTTTTATTATTTTATTTTGCCTGCATTTTCCACTCCTTACAGACGTGTGAGGAGAAGGAGGGAAAATGCTCTTGCTGCAGCATGGCACAGTGAGAAGGAAGGTAAATCAAGCTATGCAGTACTCCCTGCTGCTGAACAGGATAGCTGAAATTCAGTGTACTAATGACAAGCTGATCTCTGTTTTCCCATCTCCTGCTCTGCAGGGACACCACACCGATAGGGACAGTGGTGGGAAGAGTGTAGCAAATGCCAGTCCCTCCCCAGTGTCCTTGGCAAGGTGTTTTGGGGGTTAGTACATCAGTTTATAGTTGACTCTGTCAAGTGATGTTGGGCTCCTATGTTTATTCTTTGGAGGCTGCTACTTAATTTTTTTTTTAGTGTCAGAATAAGTAGTCGTGCCTTTGTCTGGCTCCTTGATGTGACAGATAATTTGCATCACATTGCATCCTGTGAAGGAGATGAAGGATATTTTTTCCCTGTACAGCATGCTCTTCAGATCCTGCCACTTTATGAATTTTCCTCTTGCAATAGCTGTTGACTGTTTTTTTTGTTTGGTTTTTTTTTTCTCCTTTCTTCTTTTTTCTCCCCTTCTTGGTATTCCAGAAAGACTTGCTGCTCTCTCAAGCTGTGGTTGCCTGCCTGGAAACCTTAGTGGAATATCTTTATGTGAAGAACCAGGATGTTGGTAAAGTCTTTCTGCTCTTTCTTCTCCTAAGTTTCCCTCCGGCAGTGATTTTGAGCTCTTTGATCTCCATCCAGTAGTGCCCTGGAGCAGATGCTTAATGACTTATGCCCAGTAAGAAAAATTATTTGTATGCCTAATCATGTGCTTTGTGGAATGGATTCACAATGCCTGGATCCCCTGCAGTTGTGAACCCTCTGGACACCAAGATGCTTTCCAGAAGGAAAAAAGTTATTCCCCACTCCCCAGTATGATAAGAGTGAAAGGTTTAGGAAGGAGCGTTGGAATAGTCTCTCTCTTCCAGGCCAATTGTAGCAAACCTTTGGACCATAAATACAGGAGAGGAAGGCTCTGAATATGGTGTGTCTTCCACGTGGACAGCATTGGTTACAGTTTGGCCCTGAGAGAGGGGAAGGGAGAACAGAGTAGTAGACAGCCAGAGGGAATGGAAGCTGGAAATTCTAGATTTCCAGAGGCAAATGTAGACCTCGGTTTCTGGAGTCGGTGTCAGACCTAATGTACACTGTGTTAGCAATATAACATAATATGACAGCATTGTACAGTCAGGGAGAGAATAGACCCTTCTGTTTATTGCCAGTCTCCTGCCACAAAGTCCAGGTGCTGGCTCTGATCTTAAAACAGACCCAGAGTTCTCTGTACCCTGACCTGTTCACTCATTTAAACAATTAAGAGAGAAGGGAATGGAGTGAATGAACATCACACAAAAGGGGCACTGGTGGGAGAGAGGAAGTGGTTGAATGCAGGTGTAATACTGCAGATGAATGACAACCAGTAGCTGAAGGGAGGCTATTAAAAGGCTGGGTTAAAAAAAACCATGCCAAAACAGGTGGCATGTTGTGGGGAGGTTCCGCTGATTTGGGATTAAGCTACTGACATGCTGCTTCAGCAGCAGCTAAACCTGTCACTTTGGATGCCTCAGTTCTTGCTGTGGTGCAGAAGTTGACAACAGCAGTAACAGGAGTTTCCTTATTCCAAGCAGAATGAGGGTCATAGCTGTGTCTGAAAGATGCAAGTACACTGCAGACTGTGGCCTGGACTCTGCCTCTAGGAGTTGCTTCATTTGAGGCTTTCTCTTGGTCCAGGGGTTTTTCCAGATGTGCTGAACAGGTTTGGTGCACAGTGCTTGTACTTTCTCATTTCCACCACCTAAAAGATACCCCCCAAACCTTTTACATTATTTTTTTAGTATTGTTTTTCCATATAAAAGTTTCTTGTAGTGGCAATAGGGAGGTTACGTGACTGCCAGTGGCAAAGAGACCTTTCCAAAACTCTGGAGAGTTGCCATGGTATAACAAGCTGTCTCAGCTGACCTGTTGTAGTTCTCCATCCCATACTCCTAACCTGCCATAAATACAAGGTAATAACGCTCAGCATAAAGTCTCTCACTGCTAAAGTTGTCACAGATGGCAACCTTGGGCCTTACCTGCATTTATCATATATGTTCCTTATTAAAAACATTTTCTCTACTGATTGTTTGCATTGCTGCCATCAGCCCAAGCTGGTCCCTGTAGTACGCTCTCTGCTGCAGACTCAGGCTCAGTTTGTGCAGGTTATGTTGTAGGGCTTTCTTCATTCCCCAAAGGGTATTCTGCAGCTAAATAAAACCCATGGTCAGGACTTGTCCTCATATTGAAACCAGAGGGTATTATTTTTAAAATGCTAGGCTAAAGATACACCCTTACCATCTTACAACACGAACCCCCGGAGAAGATTTCTCTTCCTGTACCAGCACAAGGATGGACACAATGTATTTTCTTCTTTAAAGAGCTATTAAGCTTTTTTCTCTCGTGACTAAACTCCTGCCCAAAGAGTGACAGATTAAAAAGCAAGTAAGAACAGAGCACAATATCCCCTTAGTGTGTCCCAGTGTGGGGTCCAGAAGAGAAAACTTGGGATCGGTATTGAGAACTGTCCTTATCCGGGCCCAGCCTGTCACTTGGCTGATTTTAAAGCTGTCTTTGATTGGCTTCTCCTTCTCTCCCAGCTCTGCATGTTGCCTCACAGCCCTGGCACCGGTTCTTGCTCTTCACACTACTCAGTGGGGGCCAGAAGTCCTTTCTGCAGCCAGAAGTCCTCAGGCTGATGACTTTGGTGAGCAGGGGAAGGGCAGTGAAGCTGTTCTCCTTTTTTTCCAGTGTGTTGGTACAGCGTGTGTGGGTCGGATATTGGAACTTACCCCCTACACACACACGATCTCAGCCGCTGCTGTGGCTTTGTCTGGTGCTATATTAGTGCCCTATAATAATGGTACTTTCAAGTGAACTTCCCCTCCACACCCTGCAGAAACTGACTGCTGTTAGTGAGCACGTCCTGTTCTTCTGCTGTTTGCAGAATTTATTTATATCATCTAGGACCCCTGGGGAGGAGAGGGGAAACCTACAGAGAACAGCAACTGCCATTGCCAGTCAAGGGAGCGCGCTGTGGCTCCCTGGAGAGTGGAGCTCTGCTTGCCATCAGAGTTTGTCTCCCCATCTTTGACTGAACAGACCTGACTTTCAGGGCAGGGAGTTACCACAGCCTGCTACCCCACTGTACGTGGGGCCTGTGAGCAAGAGAGGGAATGTGGTCCTACCCAGCAGAAATAGCGAGTGACACACTCAGGGCAGCGGGTGAGAGAAAGGGGTTATTAACATCAACCTTCCCCCTCCAAATACAAGATGGGTCTGTGAATATTTGTTAATATTTCACTTCTAAAAGGTTACCTGGTTTATTTTAGTTCTTTCCTGACCTAAACCAAAATAAGTCTGGTTATAAATCAGAGCACTGTCAACACAGGTATTTGTGCTTGGTTCTATTAGAAGTGGTATAAAAATTAGGTCTGTGGTTAAGGTGCCGCAGCATCCCATTTCATAGAAGAGGTCTTTCCAGGAGATGAATCGTTGTTGGAGCCTGTGGGTCTTTCACTGTGTAATGCCTCCATTTTTTCCTTTGTTCAAGTTTTTGAGACATCAGAGCAGCAATATTATCTCTCAAAAAGAAATTAGCCAGATTCTCCAGCAGGCAGCAGAAGCCAACTTAGCAGAGCTGCCTGAGGCCACTTCTCGTGCTCTTCACCTCTTCCTTTGTCAGGTAGGAAAATGGGAAGGGAATCCGTGGGGGTTTGCTTTAGCCTTTGATGGGGAGCCATAAACTTCCTTTGAGGAGGTTATAGTAAGATGAAGAGGAATCCTGCAGCTGCTAGCTCGGCCTACTGCCTTGAGGGGTGTACAGTGAAATCAGAAAGGGAGTGATGCCAGCAGCTGCTTAAACTGTGTCATCATATTGGTCCACTCCTTGATTTCCCCCCAGATCAAAGTCTGAAGGTCTCATTGCTCTGTGTGGAGATGAGGGGAGGGGGAGGTACGAAGGAACAAGCCCAACAGTTTCCCGTTGGTCTGGAAATCCTTCTTTCTTTTGACTGCTCAGCTTCAGAGCAGTCATTGCCAGGTGGAGCCAGTGCAGTCAGGGACCATTCAGACCGTGTTGGATCGCCTCCTGGCACAGAAGACCACATGTGTAAAACATCAGGACATTGTGTATCCTTTGCTGGGCAGATGACAGGTGATGTGAGAGTGGTAGGTGTAACAGAGGTGGAAGGGATACTTAATCTGCTGCTCCTTGCCTTGTTCCAGCTGAAGGCAAATAATTGTAGAAACTTGTTTTTCCAGGCTAACTTTGGGCTGAAAGACTTAATCACCCCAAAATTTTAGAAGACATTTGGGAAATGAGGAGACATTTGGGATGAAAGATGGGTGTCTGTGCTGGGATTGCTCTTATCCATAGGGCAGAGGTGGTCTGATGACAGAGGAGCAGGCCAGGCAGCCTGTGACTTCAAAGCAGTAGCGATCCCTGTAATGATTTCCCTGGAGGGTGAGCAGTTGCTTAACCTTTGTCTGCATGTTGAGTAGCACCAGTGTGCCGTGGAGTCACGGAAGGCCAAAGATGCCTCCAGCGCTTCCAAAGTACGTTTGGAAACCGATGAGTGGAGTTACCAAGTTTTGTTCTGCTTGGCCTTAGAGTCCCCTGCTGAGAACTGAATCTTCCCCTTCTCCAGGGATGGAGGCAGGGGCTGCTCCCAGATTACTTGTGGAGAAGGAGGGAACCTGACACAGTATTGGTTTCTTTTTCAAACTGCCTGCTTTGGCCTTCTTGTTTTCACCATGCTGCATTGCCTCAGACAGGTAGCAGTGATGGAAGTAGCCATGGCAGAGATTTCCTGTTGGGGTGGGGACTTCCTCCGTTGTGGGACACTATCATCATCCACGTGCAGGGTGTGTGGTGGGGGAGGTGTTTGTTATCTGTGAGGAGTAGCTGGTCCTTGTGCTTACCCTCAGCGTGACACTACCATTCTGTGGTGGGACTCTCAGTGGGTGAGTTGTCTGGGTGAAGACCATCCAACCTGATGAAGTTCCTCTCCGTTGCTTTCGCTTGTCTGTACAGAGGTGAGGAAAGGAGGACAGGAGGTCTTGTTACACTGCTAAAGTTGCTTCTCATTTCTGGATTTTACACATACAGAGAAACCTTCAGTTCTTGGTTGTTAGGAAGGGTTTTGGATACAGTCAGAGGGCAGCAGTGGTGGCTACCTGAATTGGATAATCATGAGCACAGAAGACAGAATCCTCTGGTAAAGACCAGTTTGTCAAAAAAGAACTCTCTTCAGGTTCACCTACAGTTGTGTTTCTCACGCATGTTGGAGGAGGGGTTCCATGGCTTGGGCAGGGGGGGTTGATTTAGTAATGAAAACCTCCTCTCAGCAGTGTTTCAAGTGTGGGAATTCCTGTAGCATGCTGGAGCTTCACCCACACCTTCAGTTTGGTTTCCACTCATGCTGTCAATGACAGATGTCTGGGAAGTGTGGCAGTGTCCCTCTCACACATTGGAGACTGAAACGAGAAGATACAGTGCATGCATCAGAGGAAAAGGGCCAGGATAGAACAGGAGACCCCATCCTGCCATCTATTCCCAGCGAGTAGTAGAGAGAAGATGGACAAAGGAAGTCATACGTAGCTCCTTTTCAGAAAAAGGTTCGTTGAAAATAATTTATAAAGCCTGGTTACTGAAATGGCTCCTTGTTTCCTTTTCTGTGTGGGAGGAAGCTTGGTTGATGCTCTTCAGTTATCAAAATACAGAACTGCCTGGTGAAAGCGATGTCATTCGTGGGTGGCAGGTGCTATGGAAGAGGCGCTCTGCTGGGGGTACTGCAGGACAGCCCCTTTCCTCCGGGCTGGCAGGGGTGTTGGGGGCTCAGCCAGGACCCGTGGGCGAAGCAGATGTGCTGCTTGTCCCACGGGGAAGAGGGGACTTCTTCCAGTTTACGGGTGATCCCTTAGACTACAGCCCCAGACCCCTTGTCGCCTACAAACCCTGTGACCGCCCCCTTTCTCCTCGGGGCTTTCATTAACTTAGAGGTTCCCAGCCGTTGCAGTGCCGGGCGAATCCCTCTCGCAACCGGAGCAGCCCCGGGGCGAAAGACCCGGCTCCCTCCAGCCCCGAGGCCTCAGGAGCTCGGTCAGCCCCGGCGGGGCCGGTGCCGGTGCCGGGGCGGGGCGGGAGCTCAGGAAGTGACACTGCGGGGCGGGGAAGCGGCAGCGGCAGCGGCAGCGGCAGCGGCATGGCAGCGCGGCGGGCGTGAGCGAGCGACGATCCCGGCCCCGGAACCCGGCCCGTAGGTGAGGGGTCCCGGCTGGGGCAGCCCGCGGGAAACTGGGAACCCTCCCCGGGGGTCTCGGCGTGGCCGGGGAGAGAAGGGAGGGCGGAGGCGGTGGCAGCCCGGGGACAGCGTGCGGGGCATGGGAGCGGGGCGCTGCCGGAGGGAGAGCCGGCGGGGAGCGGGGGAAGCCCGTACAGCCCGGGGGGCCGGGGAGAGCGGCTCCGGGAGTGCCTCGCTGGCCCATGCACTGAGCGGCTTTGCCCTTACCGAAGGGCTGCGCTGTCACCGCCTCTCTCTCTCTGTCCTCCCGGGCCGGAGCCCCGGAGAGGAGCGGGGCAGCCTGGCGGCAGCACCGGGGCACCCATCCCGCCCCCCGTGTCTGCGTCCCCTCGGCACGGCTCTGGGTGAGTTTCCCACGGGGTAGTCTCGGCTGACCCGGATTTCCACGCCTCCCTCCCCGTGGGATTGCCGTTACCCGTGCCCGGCCGAGCCCCTCGGGGTGCTGCTGGCCCCCTCCAGCAGAACGGGGGGCACGGAGGTGGGCTGGGCTGGGCTGGGACCGGCCCAGATGGGCATCCCAGCTGCTCAGTGCCTTCGGGCGATGCGTTTGGTGGTTAAGGGACTTGGGAGGCGAGCAGATGTTGCTTCACTGAAGCAGCTGATCCGGTAAGCCCCGTACAGAAATGTCCTAGCAGAAGTCTGAGCAGGCTGTGTTTTGTCTCCGAAGCTTTTGGTTTCAGCTGTGACACGAGATTAATCCTCATCTGGTTGTTGGAGGAGCTGCTTGGGGGATGGCTTTGCGGAGCAGGGAGTTTTCATCCCTTGTTTTGCCATGGGATGCTCCTGGGGCAAGCTGGCTGGTGATGATTTTTCTCCTGTGTTTCAGTGCCCTGCGGAGGGGAAGGGGGGTCCTGCAAAAGTCCCTCCTGGGAACCGAAGCGTGGCAGTGTGGCTCTGTCTTGCGAACTCATTAAGAGAATAAATCCCAGAGATGCTCAGTTCAGATGGGGCTCCTGCTGGAGAATTTATAAAGTCATTAAAACCATTTTAATGGAAAGTACTAACCATCTATAACACAGCATCTGTTGTCGTGTCTTTAGAAAAACACATCTAAATTAAGAGGATGGGAGACAGAGAGACAGACTGGTGGGCTTTCTGCTGAAGCAACCAGCTGGCCAGGGCTGCGAGGGGAGTAGTGGTGGAAACTCCTTCCCATCTGTAGCATCAGCCCAGGCCCTGGATCCCTGGACTGCTCTGGAAGTGCT
Organism: Todiramphus chloris collaris; assembly: GCA_025345505.1. NCBI lineage: Eukaryota > Metazoa > Chordata > Aves > Coraciiformes > Alcedinidae > Todiramphus > Todiramphus chloris. The sequence goes on along the minus strand of JANVCC010000068.1, from coordinate 7,310,869 downwards.
GGGCAGAGCCAGCTTTGGCAGGGATCAGTTCAGGGAGGAGCAGGGAGAGAAAAGAGGAGCAGCTTTGCAGTGCTTCTGTCTCATTTCATTCCTCAGCGGGTGTGAAGACATGAGGGAGGGTTCGTGAGGAAAGCATGGAGAAACATCTGCATGAAGCTTTGGCATCCCTACACTTATACAGTCCGGCCTGGAGAGGAGGGAATGTTCTCTGCTATTAAAACTAGGTGAAATGGGCAGGGCAGCAAAGGAAAATAAGCTCAAGCCGGTCCCATGAGGCACCAGCAGCCTCACTTTCCCTCCAGGTAAGGGCAACAACTGACTCCTGCTTTGTTTTCACTGGGTATTTCAGACCTGATGGGTGATAGTGGTCAGTATCTTTGCCATGAGAATGAGTATCAGCAGGGAAGGGTCAGATGTAGAGGTGATGGGCTTCTGCTATGGCATGGTTCTCCGGTCCTCTTCTTCAAAACTTGTCACATGGCACAATCTATAGGGCTGCTACAAGACGATTTGTCACGTCATCAAGAACATTTTCGTTGCAAACACTAACCACAGCATCTGCTGTTGTGTCTCTGGAAAAGCCCGTTTCCGTTGCAAGATTGGGGGGCAGCCAGGCAGATTGGTGGGCTTTCTGCTGCAGCAACCAGCTGGCCAGCAACTGCTTCGGCTGAGAGCCAGAGAGCCGTGCTTCGTTCTGCTCCTGCCTGAGCAGGTTTGTTTGCAGCACATCTTCCTCCTCGGAGAAGCTGCGGGGCATCCTCCCGCTGCCTGGCTTCCGTGTGGGAAGAGGGGCACTTGGGAGCCCCTGTCCTAAGCAGGCACACTGGGACTGCTGTGGCCAGCGTGACAGAGCTGTCGTGAGCAGCATTTCTGCTCTTTGCCATTCAGCCTTGTCTGGAGGCCACCAGCTGCTTCCAAGGTCTCTCTCCAGTTCTCCATGAGCACGGCAAGTATCCAGCCTGGTCCTTATGGCCACGTATCTTATCCGAGGGTCAAACAGGAACCCGGGTCTCGGGGCAGTCACTGTTTGGGCTTTTGAGTTGCTGCTCTTCCTCCTTTGCAAGATCCTGGGATGGAGCAAGCAGCTGTGGGGGGCTTTGCAGAAGGTGGACCCACAGCCCTTCCCTGAGCCAGGCCTTGGGCCCTTGGGTCAGGGCTTTTGGCAGGTTGAAGCAACGTCTTGGAAGCCAACCAGGCTGCTGGGTCCAGCAGAGCATTTGCTTGCCCGGGATGGAGAATTTCTCCTTATGGCCATGGCTTGTTGGTGTGCTTTGTGGCCTTCAGGGTGGCTGGAATATGCCCTAAGCCTCACACTGCAGAGGGGACAGACCCTGGGCCTGTCACGCAAAGCTCCTGCTGCCATCCCAGCTCTGCATCTGCAACAGAGGGCGTGATGCTGAGCCCGTGCTGATGGCAGCCTTGCCTTCCTCTGTAATGCTGGTTCTAGTTACTCTAATCCACTCCCTTCCACCGATGCTGTGTTTTGCAAAGCACAACAGCAAAATAACACAGAGGGTTTCTCGTGTTTGCCTGCTGCTGTTTCCCTGCCCGTGCTGGGGGTGCAAGGGCGCTTGGCTCAGCCTCAGCCTCAATGGCAGGAGTGGGAGCTGCTGCAGCTCTTTGCAAGGCTGGGAGAGCTGCTGGTGCTGCCTGCTTTGCCTCGCTCACGGGCGTGAGGTTGAACAAATTGCGTTTGTTTATAAAAAGAAAAAGCAAGAAAAAGCCTAGTTTTGGTGCGAAGAAAGGATTTGTTTCTGTTCCAGTGTTAGGGCATCACAGAGAGAGGCTTAGCTGGGCAAGTGAGCTCAGGCTCAGGAGGTGAGCGAGGGTGGCTCTGGTAGCCTTACGTGGCTGCTGCTCCCTTGGGAGCAGGAGGGGGCTCAGGGGATGTCTCTGAAGGAGCTGCTGCTGTTTCTGTAATTGCTGGTGGCCGCTGCACGGCTCAGCAGAAACCTTGTCCTGGTGGACAGGCTGCCTCAAGTCCTGTCATGTGGAGGCCAAGGCACTGCTCTCCTGTTCGAGGTCTAGGCTGCCCCAGGGAGCAGGGTCCTCATTGTCAAGGACCTTCTCTAGTCTCTCTTCTGCATGTTGTCCCTGTCCTCCTGGGCAGGAGCAGCTCTGTCCACCACACCCCTGCAGAGCCTGGGGCACTGCCTGGGAAGGGACACGCTTGAGGTGAGGGGGGAATTACCACAAGGTCACCAAACTGCTGCTTTTCAGCATGGAGCCTGCAGCTGATGCCCAGCTTGTAGTAAGGGAAAAGGTCCAGGTACCAGCACCCCAAGAGGTGACGTGAGATGGTCAAGCCTGGCACTTGAAGGAGAGGTGAACTTCAGCCCCTTGCTGATTCTCCTCCCTTCAGCCCTGCTACTTCATAAAAATCTACCTGATTCTTGGGAGAAGAGGTGGTTAGTGGTCATGATGATGGTAGGTAGATGGTTGGACTTGATGATCTTGGAGGTCTTTTCCAAGCTTACTGATTTTCTAATGACTGAATTTTTCTGCTGGGTCAGTGCCCAGTCCGATCCCTGGGTGCCCAGCTGGTGCCCAGCCAGCAGTGGAGGCAGGCAGCAAGGACGGGGAGACCAGGGCTTCCCTCGCAGCATCGCCCTGTCAACCCGCTCCGGCCACTGCCTCCCTCAGACCCCTCCTGGGTTCAAGGGAGAGGTGGGCAAGGGCCCTGGCACCCGGGGCGATGCGCATCAGTCGGGAACGGCTCGGGTGACTTCTCCCTTTGGTAAGTCTCCTTGCCGGTCATTGCTTTTGTTGGTCCATTTTGTTCCAGGCTGCAGTGGCTGACATGGATTTTCTCTTCATCTCCCCCTTTCTGCTGGCACTGCTGCTGTCCCGGGACAGCTTCGCAGACCTGGAAAAGCAGAGGGTGGACTCTGGCTTGGAAATATGTATCCTTCTCTGCAGCCTGCACGTGTGCTTGTGCCTGCTGAGGCTGGAGGGAGCTCCCACGCAGGGCAAGGGTCACAGGCCACCAAAAGGGGCACAGGGGAGTGAAGGAGGGAGCACCCAGAACTACCAGGCAGTCCCCTCTTTGTACTTCTACAGAAGGGCTTTAGCTGAGCTCCTGGGTTTGCTAATCCAGCACTCAGCTTGGCACAGGAGCAGAGATAGGTTTTTCAGTGGCACCTGGTGCTCTCCAGGGCACAGTGCTTTTCCTTTCTGCTCTAGCGTGCTGGGCTCTGAGCACATTTCCCAGCCCACACTTGGGATGAGCATGGCCACCCGGGTGCTAGAGCACGCCTGTGGGTCTCAGCTCCTTGGGGTTGCTGGCTGGCATGATGGGATGGGGCTCCTGGGCTCGTCGCACTCTGTCTCCCCTATGCCACAGGCATTTATCCCCCCCAAGGGAGTGGGCTAATGCAAGCCCTTCTTAGCACACAGCAGCATCCCCTGGTGAACAGGGAAAGTATGAAGATATTTAATACGTGTGCTCATGGAGAGAGATGGAGAAGGTGGAGCTGAGTGCCCAGCAGAGGGGAGAGCGGGAGCGCGGTGGGAGTGTGCCAGCAGTGCCCTTGACAGCGGTGCAGATAAGAAGCTGTTCGAGGTGAAGCGCAAGGACCAGATGAACGCGCTGAAGAACCTGATAGAGCTCAACGACGTCAACCAGCAGTACAAGATCATTGACATCATGCTCAAGGGACTCTTCAAAGTGAGCCACGGCACAGGCCAGCCTCTGGGCTCGGCGTGCCATGGGGCTGGGGAGGGTAGGCAGGAGAAGCAGGGAGGGCTGAGGGGCCTCCGTGGAGTCAAGAGAAGGGCTGGCTGGTGAGGTGGGCTTTGGGACCTGAAGGGAGGGCACCATGGGGCTTCAAAGCAAGTGGCTGGGGCAGCACCCCTGGGGTACGCGGCAGTAACTGAGGGCTCCGGCAGGTGCTGGAGGACTCCCGGGCTGTGCTCATCGCTGCTGACGTGCCTCCCGATGGACCTTTTCCTCAAGATGAGAAGATAAAGGATGGTAGGTCCTCTCTGGTCCTTACCCCCCTCCTTTTTCTAGTGCTCTGGTGCATCACCGACATTCCTCCTGGGACCAGTGCTGGGGTACGTACGAACCCCCTGTGTACCCTTACCAGTCCCAGGCGGGTCCCTGTCGGTTGGGCACCCTATTTCTGCCTCTCTGACCAGTTCATACTGGGGAGCCTACCTGTTTGCCCCCAGCCTCTCCCCACCTCCTGGGGGGACGTAGCACCAGCAGGATGGGGCTGGTGTGCCCATGGGGCAGGTGTGCCCATGGGGCTGGTGTGCCCATGGGGCTGGTGGCTGTCCCCGCAGCGTACTCGCACGTGGTGGAGAACACCGCCTTCTTCGGGGACGTCGTCCTGCGCTTCCCCAAGATCGTGCACCACTACTTCGACCGCAACTCCAACTGGAACAGCCTCATCCGCTGGGGCATCAGTTTCTGCAACCTGACGGGCGTGTTTGAGCAGGGACCACACTCCCAGGTCCTGGGGCTGGTACGGCTCCTGGTCCTGCCCCACCACCTCCCCTCTCTGCTGCTGGGGCTGGGGGGGGTGAGGTTTTTGGGGTAAAAAGAGGGCAGGGGGAGTGTACCCCGTGTCTGGGGTTGTCCTTGGGCTGAGGGATGAGGGAAGAGCATGGGAGTGGGCTGGTGGGGAGGAGGGACCCTGGTCACAGGGGAGTGCAGGTGGGAGGCACCGTTCCCCGACGCTGTCTCCACTTTGCTCCGCAGATGGCTCAGGAGCTGGGAATTAGTGAGAAATCACCCGATTACCGCAATCCCTTTAAAACGGACCACTCTGAGGTAAGATGGCAATGCCACCAGCTCGCCCTGTGGCCTTCTCTGTCACAGCTCCAGGCAGGCAGCTGGTGCAGGGCACGGGTGGCTTGGTGGGGAAGGGCCAAAAGCCCCCAGCGTGGAGGAAGCATGGCTGAAACATGCACATTGAAACCCCCAGCTGAGCCGAGGTCAGCTTCACGCACCCAGTGCCAACTCCTCCATCCCATGGCCCCCTACCCCACGGGCACGTTGAGACTCCATTCACCTCATGCCACATGTGACCTCAAGCGCCCTGGCACCTCAGGGCTTCTGCTTTGGTGGGTTTGTGACTCTGGGAAGCTGCGGGAACTCCCCCCATGCTGACCCTCCACTGTCACCCCAGTTTTTCCCCAGTGCTGACACCTTGCAGAAGGCGCTACGGGACGAGGAGAAGAGGAGGAAGAAGGAGGAGAAGCGAAAGGAGATCCGCAAAGGCCCGCGCATCTCCCGCTCGCAGACGGAGCTGTAGCGCGCGGGGACTTGTGCCTCGCGGAGGGGCCAACGCCACCGGGATGCGGAGTGGCTCGCTCCCTCTCCTTGGGCTGCTGCCCGGTGGTGGTCCCCTTTCCATTTGTGCCGTGGGTTTTGTTTCGTTGCCTTTCCCTTCCGTTCGGCGCAGGGCCGAGTAGCGGTGCCGGTGGGTTGCCCCCGTGGCGCTGAAGGGCGCTGAAGTGGGGTACCCCTTCCCCTGAGCCAGAGCACAGACGGGAAGGCAGCGGGGACCGTCCCCTGGGCTGGTTGGGGTTCTGCCACCCATGGTGGGGTTGGGCAAGGGGGACACGCTGCAGCTGAGCCCTGCGGGGAGAGTGGGGACCCCCCCCCATCTCTGCAGCACAGGGTACCCCGTGCTGAATGTGCCTCCTCCATCGTGGGTGGGCTGGGGAGCGTGTGACGCCAAACAGCCTCATGAGTAATGCTGCTTCTCTCAGTTTTGGATTTTTTTCTTTTTTTTTTTTTTTTTTTTTTTTTTAAGCTGGTGATCTCATTGGCAGCCCCCACCCACTTATACCTGGTCTCTGCCTCGCAGCTACCTCTGCCAGATCAGCTCTCCCCTTTCCAGTGGCTGTTTTACCGAGCAACGCGTGTTCCATCGGCCAGCCGTAGCTGAAGAGGCCAATGACACCGGTTCCCGGCCCGACAGCATCCAGCTTTCCCTGGTGGCTTCCCTGATGGGGGCCAACTGTGGATGTAGGGGAAGGAGGGATTTCAGCGCTTGGCCCTCTTTGCAGGCGCTGTGTGCCCGTAGCGCAAGCACCGGTGACGCTGAAGGTGCTGGGGGACCAGCCCTGAACCCCTGTACGCCCGTCTTGCACCCCGCGCCGTCCTGCCCCCGTCCCTCCGTTGGGCTAATCCGTTCCAACTCGGTTCCCCCGAGCCCCTTCTCAGCGGGACTGCCTGCTCAGGGCCCGGGGGGACAGCCGGGCTGGAGCAGGGAGCAGCCCGCTGCGGGGCTGCGACCCTCTATGGGGTACCGGGCCTACAGTGGCAGCAGGGGCCCGGGGCTGGCCCCGGGGCACACACCGACCCTGCCTTTTCTCACGGTCCCCGGTGCCCTTGCGCTGGAGGAGGCTTTTGCAGAGCCAAGAAGCCCGAGAAACGGGTGCCCTGTGCTGGGCTGGGGCCGCCGTGGCCTTCGGGAAAGGGGAAATGTCCTGAATATTTCACTGTGGAGCCAGGGCCCCCCAGGGGAGGTTTCGGGGGGGGGGGGGGGGGGGGCACCGATGCCCTCCCGGTTTGGTTTTGGGGGGTAAAAGTGATTTTTTTTTTTTTTTTTTTTTTTTTTTTTTTTAAAGTAAAAGCAGCCTGCCTCTTGCTCCTGGCCCTGGTGGGAGCGGGTTAGGGTCTGCCCCGCGGGAGGCGAGGGTCCGCGGGGAGCTGCGCAGCGATGCTAACGGGGGGGGGGAGGACAGAGCCCTTCCTCTGTGCCCCGGGGGGTGGCAGCTCGGGCCCTAACGGGCTTTCCGCGGGCGGAGGGGGAGCCGGCAGCGCCCCGGCCCCGGCCCCGGCCCCGACCCCCTCCGGGCTCCCACGCGTGTTCGCGGCGCTCCCGCGGCTGGCCCCGCCCCCCACCTCATGAATATGCTAACGAGGCGCGCGGGGCGGGGCGGGCTATGCTAATGGGCAGCTGCTGATCGCTGACGTGCCATCACACCACGCGCCGCCGCGGCCGCCGATTGGCCGGCGGCGACCTGGTCTCATTGACAACTAAACCGCGGGGGGCGCGCGCGGGCGGGCGGGCGAGGGCGCGCGCGCGCGCGCGAGCTTCCCGCTGCCTGTGGCGGCGGGCAGGTGGGGGGCGGGGCCCCGGGAGCTCGGCCGCGCCGAGGGCGGCCCAAGATGGCGCGGGGTCGGCGGCGCTCGCCGGTTGCCTTCGCCTGAGCGCCTCGGAGCAGCGGCAGCAGCAGCAGCAGCAGCGGCGGCCGGCGCGGGGGTTCATGCACCGGTGCGCCCGGCCGCGGCGGGGCCCTGCGCGATGGAGGGCGGCGAGCTGGGCGTGGAGAACATGGAGAGCCTGACCGAGCTGGGTGACGAGCTCACCCTGGGGGACATCGACGGTGGGCGCTGCGGAAGGGTGGGCTGGGGGGGGGGAACGGTCGGTGTGCGTGGGCTCCCCCACCGGGGATCGGGGCTGTTTCGGTGCCGTCCGGGGGGGCAGGGTGCGTGGGTGTGGTGGCTGTTGGGTCTCGCTGCGCGGGGTGCTCCGCTGCCCCGAGCTGGAGCGCAGGGTGCCCGCACCGCCCCGGCCCCGGCCCCGCGGCGTGGGGGATCCCGTGTCCCGGGCGGAGCGCGGCACGAAGGGGGATGCGGGGCGGCCACGCGTGTCTCCCCGCCGATGGCCGGCCCCGCCCGGGCAGCGCCTTTGGGTGATTTCCGCGGGGCTCAGCCACGCCGGGAGGAGCGTTGAGGCAGCCGCGGCAAAAAGCCTCGTGGGTGGGCGTCTGAGCCCCCGTGGCTCCGAGCCCTTCGTCCCACCCGTGGCCAGCTGGAAAAGGCAGTGGCCTCGCCTTGCTTCTGCCTCGGAGGCATGGGGCAAACAGCGCTCCCCGGGTTCCCCTCGTGTTTCTTCGTGGCTCTCTCCAAGTCGGTGGGAGATGACAGCCAGAGCTTCTGCCTCCTTGCTCTGCCCCACCAAAACAGGTGTAGCTGCTTACATTCTCCTGGGTGCTGTTTGTGTTTGGGTGGGTTTTTGTTTTTTGCTTGTTTTGGTTTTGTTTGTTTGTTTTTTTTTCCTCGTGCCATCCTAAAACTTGACACCAAGAGCTCAGACCCGCGAGGAAATCCAGTTTTCTCACTGGAGTACAGCAAAGAGCAGTGCCCAGGTGTGATGTCTCATTTAGTGTTTCCCAAACAGCTCCTGGAAAGCCCATTAAAAATGTAGTTTCTCTATGAGCTGGAGGTGGGGACCCTGCTCAGCTGAAATCCCAAACAGAGCTCAGCTTTGGGGTGGGTGATGATGCCCAAAGCATCCCTGTTTAGCAGCTGGGAGATAGAACTAAACTAGAGCTGTTAAGTTTATCATTGCAGTTGATTTTCAGCGTGGCTAGAGACAAAGTTTATAACCCTTTTTTTTTCCCCTTTATCGTACATAAAAGAGAAATGTAGCTTTTGAGAATGTGAAATGTTGTTCATAAAGGTGTCAGTGTAAATTGGAGATGTGTTTGCTCCAGTTGAGGCACCCCATAATAACTTCTTTCCGTATGGAAAGCGAAAAATTCCCATGAACCCAGAGCCAGCTCTGAACCATGGTGTGATTCAGAGCGATGAGTAACTTAGGAGAAAGAGCTTTACCTTCCTCCCTGGCTCTCGGGGTGGATTTTCCTGGAGGGGTGGGGAAGTGCATGACAAACCTGCTTGGTTTTTTTTTTTTCCTGTGCTCTGATACGGATTTGTCTCAGGGTTTGAAATTCTGCAAGGGTTTTGATTTTTAAATCGCCTTGTTGGAGGGTCCTGGCGTTCCTCTCCCGTTCAGGCTGAAGGTCCCTGCTGCACAGCTTTTGGTTTTCTGTGCTGAGGGGGGGAACACTGGGCTGGTCAAAGTGGCAGAAGCACTTTTTAGCCTTGGGCTGGGCTGGTTTTCTGCAGGAACATCTTTATATTAAGAGTCTCAAACCTCTTGAGTGCAGAGTGCGGGTGGTCTGGTGGCGATGGGTTTGTCACTGAGAGCTGTCCTGAGTTTTCCATCATCAGTGGAGACACTCTGTTCCCTGTGTAGGCAAAGCTGTTTTAAAAGGGATTTGGGATGTGGTTGTTTATCCTTTTTATTTTCCTTGCGTGGCTGCTAGGAATGTTCTTGGGCGCTTTAAAAGTGGTAGGTTTGATCCCATGGCTGTCTGATTAATAATAATCTTTAGACTTTTTGCATTTAGTCAAAGTTAAGCCTGCAATAAAGATGTGATTTAGCTTGTGAGAGCAAGAATATATGTATTTTTTTAGTATGATGCTAAATCTGCTGTGTTGAACGCAATGTTCTTTAAAGCACGGTATTTGAAAGTTGGCTCTTACCACTGGAATTTACTCTTCCAGAGCAAATCTCATCTGCTTTACGTTTATTCCCACTTGCAGTAGTGCTGTCGGATAGGGAAACAGCAGTGCCATCAGATGAAGAGTTTGAGAAGTCTGTAGCTGGAATTACCCAGCTCAGGGGGTTGTTTGGGATGGTCTAACGCTGCAGCTGGTTGGAGGGTGCAAAACTGCTGAATATCCATCTAGGTGTTATGCAGAAGTGTTAATCTTTAAACAGCACTCCTTGCTCCAGTAATGTTTTGTGAAAGTTTACCGAGGCATCGCATAAAAAAAAAATAACCTTTTATTCATCCAGTTAAAAGTAGAGACAAACGTTTTGTCCGGCTGGTCCCCGAGGGCAGCTGCTGCTCCGTGCCAGGGGAACCACGCATCCTCACTTAGTTATAAATGGGTCAGGAGGACACATCTCCTCCCAAGGTCCTCCATCCAATAGACTTAAGTTCTTAAGAGCAGCGGTCGTGGTCGGTGCTTAAATGTGTGTAAGGCCGTGGAGAGATGGCTCTCGGAAGAGAAGAGCAGCCTAGAAATCTGGCAAAGCATTTGCTGAGGGAGCACGAAGCTTGGAGGATGATCCCTTTGCTCTCTCTCTCAGGAGTGGCAGACAAATTAATTGGATGACGTGTGGGTGGCATTTCAGAGAAGCAAATTAATAGCCCTCTTATTCCTGGGACAATTTCCATGGAAACACTCAGTGAAAAGTTTGTGTCTTTGAACTCCCTTGATAAACCACAGCAACAACATCCTTCAGATCCGTGGGTGAGAAAGCTCCCAGTGTAAGGAACCTTCTGCTGTATTTTTTTCTACAAATCAGAAATCTATTTTCTACTTTCTAAACCTGAATTTTAGCTATAAACCCTCCATTTTGTTTGTGGGCCATCTCCCTTTTTCCCCCCTACTTCCAGCAAAAAATAAACTAGGACTTTCGGAAAGCTGTGTAAGAGCCAGCACAGTGTGGACAGATCCTGGGCTGGGGAGGGATCTCTGACTCCTCGTGCCACAGTGCACCCACAAACCAGGGGAAGCGTTCGGGTGGCTTAAGGTGCATACCTGGATTAAAGTGAGGGAAGAGAAAGCTTTGCTTCTGAACAATGATCTCTCAGTTGTGAAATTTTCTCCACTCTGGGGGAGAGCTCTAAGCGTTGCGGTAGGAGCCTCTTGCTGTGGGATGATAAAATCCCAAAGAAAGCCAGATGAAGAGAAACTGCTGAGCAGTGATTACAAGCAAGGGATAAATAAATAAAAGAAGTTACTTTGGTTTACACACATGCATGGCTTTCTCCTGACACAGTTCCACTAAAGTGTTTTTTTCCTTTAGGATGTTTTTTTTCCCTGATTTCTGGTATGCTTGAAAGTAAAACAAAGTTAAGATGAATTCTTACCCTGTTCAGTAATTTTCCAGATACTAGGTGGAGCAGGAGGGATAGCACCCTAAAAGCTGGGTGTGAGAACTGTTAGTGCTTGGTTCCTTCCTCCCGGAAGGGTTAGACTGGAGCAGTGATGGACCTAGACTAATATTTCATATGTATTGGAGGTGGCTTTAAGTTCCAGTTGGTGGCTGGATCCTGTGGTCTGGGAAAGTGTTTTCTTTTGGAGGAGAGCCCTGCCTTTCCCCCCTGAAGAGCAGCAGCAGTGCCCCACCTCTTGGCTTCTCTCTGGAGGTGTTAGGTTTGCGTGATGTGTTCTCTGGAGGTCCTGAAGGAGCTAGAGATCCCTTCTGTGCAGGCAGCCTATCGTTCGAGTCCTCGGGTCTCGAAGTGTACGGGTGGTTAAAACAGCACTGAACACCTTTTCCTCTGTTTTGCAGAGATGCTGCAGTTTGTCAGTAACCAGGCAGGCGACTTCCCGGACCTGTTTTCGGATCACTTGTGCAACATCTTCCAGGGTGGTGGCAGCAGCAGCAGCAGCGGTGGTGGCAGCAGCGGTGGGAGCCTGGAGCCGCAGCCGCAGCGGCCCTACGGCCAAGTGCAGCTCCAACCCTTCCCACCTCCCTCCAGCTCGCCCCAGCTCCAGAGCCTGCCGGGCAAAGCCACGCAGGCGACGCCTCCGGCCCCTCCGCGGTCGGCCCCTCTCCTCCAGCCCCGGCCCCCGCTCCAGCCCCAGCCTCCGCTGCAGCAGCAGGCAGTGATGATTGCGCCCACCTTCAGCTCCGCGCCCCAGACCAGGATCATCCAGCAGCCAGTCCTCTACCAGAACGCGGCCACGAGTTTCCAAGGTAACGTCAGGCTACGCGTTCGGGCAAACCTGGCGGTCTTTTCCTCGCAGCGCTGCTCGTGGCGTGTTCCTCCTTCTGCCTGTGTGGTTCTGGAACTGGGGGGGACACCTGAGACACCATCAGGAATGAGATCTTGAGTGTAATCTCTTGCAGTAGCTGTCGTCTCGCTGCTCTCCTCTATTATGGCCTTCTCCCCTGTGCCCCTTGGGAGGCTTGAGAAAAGCATCTCTAATAAAAAAGGTTGTCAGCAGCCCCATCCTCCTGCTACTGGGTGCAGTCTGGATCCAGTCCTGCAGCTCCAGCCTGTCCCTTGTGACAGCCTGAAACGAAGGCAGATTTTAGCTACCAGGCTCTAGTGCTGTACTTGCACTAGAGACGCTTGTAGGGCTATTTAACAACGACTGGATCTTCCTTTGCAAGTGCCCGTTGTCTCGATCCTCTTCAGTAGGTATTGGTTCTTCACGTGATAAATAGGATCCCGGAGCCCACCAAGATCAGCAGGGGTGGGCAAGTGCTGGTTGGATGTACTGTGCAATGTCACTGATGTCATGAGTCCTGTGCTATCAGAAGAAAGGTTTTTGACTGTATTTACTCTTGGCTGATCCTCCATGCCTTCTGGAAAGCTGCTATTCTAGGTATAGCGTCCTCTTGCAGGAGGCACCGAAGGAGCTGGGAGCTTCCCAACGTGTGGGATGTGTTAGCTGAACACTGCCTACTGAGAAGCTCTGGGAAGAAGAGGAGTGAAGCTAGGAGCGTTTGCAGGCTCCAGCACAGAGACCTGTGTCTCTGCACTATTTCTGACATCTCTTCTGATTTTCAGTTCTTCAGCCTCAAGTCCAGAGCCTCGTGACATCCTCCCAGGTTCAGCCGGTCACCATCCAGCAGCAGGTCCAGACTGTGCAGGCCCAGCGGGTGCTAACTCAGGCTGCCAACGGCACCATCCAGACCTTGACACCGGCCACGGTCCAGACCGTGGCTGCACCACAAGTCCAGCAAGTTCCAGTAAGTAAAACTGTGGAAGCATTTTTACTTCATGCAGGTCATGGGTGAGCAGTCCCTGCTGCGAGCTGTGATGTGACCTCAAGTAGCAGGCTATGTTCAGAAACCATTTTCACTAAAATGAGTCCATAACCAAAGTCTTGCTTGACCTTTGCCTGTGTTGCAAATCCACCACCTCTACCATGTCTTAGGCTGGCTGATACTGGAATGTTTTCTTCCAATCCTTTGACTTTTTTTGCTGCTGCAGTGCTGTGTGATTTGTGTTTTAAAACGTAAGCGTGAGTAAAAAAAAAAGTCTGGTGTGTCTTTGTATTGGATAAAAAGGTTTATGGCTCAAAGTTGTTTTGTTTCAGTTGTACTCTGCCATCTACAGGGTTCTCTGTCATTGAAAAAAATAAGGGCAAGCTGTGCTGTGGTAAAGTAACTTAGAGTTGGTTTTGATGTGCTTAATATTCATGATACAGATCCTTTCAGTGAAATTGGAGGCGGGGGGAGGGAGCTACTGCAGGTATTTGCAAAAGTGGGTTGTCCTGGCCGTGTTAGACTCTTGAGTGCTTGACCAGTTAACGTAGAGAGCTAATTGTAGGTGTAACTGGAGAGGGGAAGGGAGCTTTTCCATCAGCTCTTTTGTGTCTTTGCCTACTCGTTTCTGACCAGTGACTGATTGTAAACCAATGTCCTGATGGTTTCTCTGCACCCTTCCCTCCAGCAGTGCTTGGACTGAGCAAGCTCATGGTCAGAGTTTGCATCAGGGGCTGACAAAAACCATCCAGGTGATGCAGAGCACAGGGTGAAAGAAATACCTTGCTCTTTTGCCATCCACTGAGATACAAAGTTCCATCTCTGTCATCCTCTAGCTACCAAGATCAGCAGAGTAATGTGTACTTATTCTGTCCTTCACCTGTAACTGTTTCCAACCTAGGTTCTGGTCCAACCTCAGATCATAAAAACGGACTCCCTTGTCTTGACAACCCTGAAAGCAGATGGCAATCCCGTTATGGCTGCAGTGCAGAACCCGGCGCTGACGACTCTCACTGCTCCCATTCAGACCACAGCTCTGCAGGTACTCTGTGGATGTTCTTTATTCCCTCTCCTCACTATCATCCTTTCCTCTTAATGCAAGGAAGAGATTTGGGCTTTAATGTTCTGCAGTGATGCAGACAGGAGGGGTTTTGAGGGCTGCTCTGGACATGTCCAGCGTGACTAATACCCTGTTTCTGCCAAGGCTAAACACACAGATTTTACTTTTTTGGCAGCCTCACATGGCCAGTAAGCAAAGACCAAGGGCACGCTTCTGTTTACCTTTTTCTGGTATTACAAGGAGAGGAACATGACCTAAAAATTCCATTCCGTTTTTAACCTCTGGAAGATACTTGATACCAGAAGCTAACTCTCTCAGAATACCTGCGTAACTTTCTTTTCCCCTGTCAGTGGGGTCTAATAGCAATATGTTGAATATGAAACCTAATTAAGCTACTTTTCAGAGGGCATTTGCAGTAAGGATTCAATATAATCATTGGAGATGGCAGCTGTGCTGAAGGCTGTGGCCTCCACTTATCAACTCTGAGACACTTATGCCCCCAGGGACGCATTTATTATGATCTTGTACATTGTGAACAGATATCTGTGTTCAAATATTTACTGGGGGAGATAATTTTCTAGGTCTGGATTTAAGCTTTGACTACTTTTGCATAGCATGGTAGTAGGCTTCATATGTACTTGTTAGCAGCCAGGCTAAATCTTCAGTTAACCTGCTTGCTTTTAGGTGACGTTTTTCAGACAGAGGTGAGGCTCATGTGATTTTTTTTTTTTTGTCTGAGACACAATCTGTAAAGCATTTTGAACGTGTTGAAAGTAGTCAAGGAAAGGTGTAGGACTTAAATTCACTGATTTGTCAAGTTCCAGCTTGGAATTGATTCCAGCTTGAAACTAAATTGATTTCTAATATCCCAATTGGAACACTTATTTTGGTGTCACAGCTGTTCCTGAAGTTGCTCATGGCTAGTTTATTCTCATTTATGTTAGTCCATCTTTTGACAGAAATAACTCTTCTTCTCCATAACCACTTCCCTGGTCCCTTGGTGTACTTCAGAGAACATGTTTACCCTTCTTTTGCTAACAAGCAGTCTAAGCTTTCTTTACTCTGACTGTCCTAGAAGTTCTGCAACTGTTCTGGTGGGATTCATCATCTTGTATTGCAGAGTGCTCTGTCCAAGTGAGCTTTTCTCACTGGTGTATATTACTCATTGCCTTAGTTTCTCATCCTAAGGCACTTTTATAGCTTACGGATCCACTTATTTGAGTTCAGATCAACTGCACTGCTGCAGCTAAAGTTTGGTTCTTTCATATTTGGGTTCTTTCTAACGTTGCCATTACCAGTTTGGAAGTGGCATGGCCTGTTGCTGATTTGATGGCTTTATTTGTCCATAGAAAAGGTAGGTTTGGACACTTGGAGCGTGAGGATTGTGGGATCAAGGAGTCATCCTGGTCTGTTTCTCTGTTTAGTGGATGAACAGAGCATGGTATTGGCAGGCAGTGTTGATGCTGTTGGAGGACAAGAGATGTTCTTGCTCTGTAGTGACCAGTGTGGGAGGCAGAGGGGCAGATTTTCCCATGCTGCTGTGCCAGTGCTCTTGCCATCTGAGGAAGATGGGAGGAAATTGGTGTATATCTTCTTTTCTGAGCTGATTCTTCTTTTGTTTAGTTCTTTCTCTTTTACCATCTTAAACCTTACCTAAATTGGCTGACTGCTCATGATGCTTGTTACACGTGGCCTTTGTAGACCCTTGTTGGGAGCAATGGGACCATTTTGACCACAATGCCAGTGATGGTGGGACAAGAAAAGGTGCCTATCAAACAAGTTCCCGGGGGTGTCAAGCAACCAGAACCACCTAAAGAAGGAGAGAGGAGAACAACTCACAACATCATTGAAAAGCGTTACAGGTCATCCATCAATGACAAGATCATTGAGCTGAAGGACCTTGTCATGGGGACGGATGCCAAGGTAAAGATGTGGAATAAGAGCAAATCTAGTGTCATAAACAGTTTTTCTTCAGGTGCTTCTTGCTCTGCCAAATGAAGCACTTGGGTATGTGTGACTGTTAGTATTATGTATGCATCTGTAGGGATAAGACTGGTGAGAAACATTTGTGTGATGGAAAGTGTGATAATTGTATTCAGGAAGGGTCACCTATAACATGTTTATTTTGCTATGCTAATGCTACTGTTTCTTGAAAATAAGCTATACCTTATGCATTTGTTCTTATGTTACATCTAACTTATAGAGGCTCCCTGGGTAGAATATCCAAGTGGATGTTTTGATAATTCTTCTGGACCAGAGCTTGCTTAATTTAAATTTCCTTTTCCGTGTGGCTGCAGCAGGGACAAGAATTTACAGAGCTTTCCAATTTATTTCCTTTAGATACTGAGTTGTTAAAAACTCCTGCTTGCTAAAATATTAGAGGCTTTCTCACACGGAATACTCAGGGTTGTCCTGTTCACTGTATCTCATGCTGCCAGAGCAGGAGGTAGTATTGCTGATACCTTGTGTGGTCTCTGTACAAATGTGTGCTCTAGTGAAGATCACCTCTTGCTGTGTGGAAGGTTATGTTTTAAAAACATTGGTAATGTGCAGTGGCTTCATAGTGTTTTGGGCTTGTGTTGACAAGCTAAAGTTATCTGTTGCTGCTGCAAGTGAGTATTTTCATGAGGATGCCCAAGGGAGAGAAGCACTTACCCTCAGAATTAAACAGTGAATGATGGTTAACAGACAGCAGCTTGCTCTGTCCCAGAAGAGAGATGCTTCATTTCAAAACTATGGTACTTCCAAGGGACTGTTTTGGTTGAAACCTAGATGTGAACTCTGTTGTAATTTGGATGTTAATCTATTTCCTTTGTACTCTTTTTTTTTTTTATAAAATCTTCAAGAGCCCCAAGTCCTTGGTGTCTTTCAAAGTCTGATATCATGCCCGCAGTGTGCCCTGCTATTAGTTTCTTTGTGGCTGCTGAGTGGTCCTTTACTCCCTTTTCTTCTCACCACATGATACAAAGGGCTGTGGCATCTCTACAGGCAGCTCTGACCCTTTGCCACTCTTCACATAAACCATTTAACCATTATGTCTCAATTCCTTGCAGATGCACAAGTCTGGAGTCCTGAGAAAAGCCATTGATTACATTAAGTACCTACAGCAGGCCAACCATAAACTGAGGCAGGAGAACATGGTGCTGAAGTTGGCCAACCAAAAAAACAGTAAGTTGTGGAGGCTGCGCAGTGGGTGCGGGTGGGAGGCAGCATCAATGTGAGGTACCTCTTGCAGTTCCTTATCCTTGACAGAGATAACCTGCATGTTGCATCATCACCAGTGTTACTCCAGGTGACAGAGCCACCCTGAGCAACACTGGCAGGATGTGGGATCAGGAAACGGGTACGTAACGCGCTCTGATTTCCGCAGAGTTGTTGAAGGGCATTGACCTCAGCAGTCTGGTTGACAATGATGTGGATCTGAAGATCGATGACTTCAACCAGAACGTGTTGCTGATGTCTCCTCCAGCCTCTGACTCGGGATCCCAGGCTGGCTTCTCTCCCTATTCCATTGATTCGGAGCCGGGAAGCCCGCTCCTTGATGATGCAAAGGTAAATTGACACTTGTCGAATAATGACACTTGTTGAATTCAAGGCATCTACTTCAGGCTCATATATAAGGGCCAGAATGTAAATTCTCCTAATTCTCAAGAGTGGAACCAGCAGACATCTGGCAAGCAGATGTGTAAGTGTTGGAGATCCTTTTTAAGGATGAGGAAGGTGCATGGGTGTGGTTTATCTTCTTTTAAATGATTGATACTTCCTGAGCTGTATGATCTAAGCCATACCTTAGCTGCTAGAAGAACTCTACTGAGCCTTCAGCCCTTGTAGAATCTCTGTGGACTTAACAGTGAATGTTGATGATGCAAACAGCCCATGGCTTTCCAGACATACATATGTCCAGTGAATAAAGCAGGAGAACTTAGAAACAGATGATGGCATCAACTGTGTTTAATGAGGCCGTAACCAACCACAGTGACAGAAAGCTGTTAGCTGTCTTTGGCTGTCAGGTTTGTTTTGTGGCTATCACAGAAGAAGTGGGTCTTCTGGGAGATCCTTAAAAAGAGTCAGGGCAGCAAAGGTTAATCCTAGCCTAAACCAGTAATCCAGTTCATGATAACTGAAATGACTGGCAGCAGAAGGAAGGTGAAGGCACACAAATACTTCAGCCTTATCTTATTAAGCTAGGGAAAGCTTCACTGGAGTTCTTGCAGATCTTTATCTTAAAAGGAAATTTTGAAATATGTTCTCCTTCTTCCCTACTCCTCTCTTGGCATAAGCAATTTTTTTACTACGGAATTCCAAGGGTTTTTTTTGTTTGCTTTTGTCCTCTTACTTTTGTCTCCACTCCTATTCCTTTGAAGGTTAAAGATGAGCCTGACTCTCCTCCTGTGGCCCTTGGTATGGTGGATCGCTCTCGAATACTCCTCTGTGCTCTCACGTTCCTTTGCCTTTCCTTCAATCCTCTGACATCCCTTCTGGACGCCCGAGGAAGCCCAGAGCCCGACAGCCTGATACACCACGGCTCTGGCAGGAACGTGCTGGCCATTGAGTCAGGTAGTGAACTGGAATTGTTTGGACCAGAGAAGGTGGCCAGGCTTACATGATCCTGATGAAGGCCATCTCCAGCTGTAATGCCTGCAGATCACTAAGTGGACTGTTGCTGTCATTCCGTAGATGGGTTTGTGTGTTTGGGGAGTTGTGTGACCTTTAACAGTTGATGTGGGGTAGTAACTTCAGGGCTGGGTGTGGGAGGAGGACCTGGACACTGTTCTAGCTTACATCCAGCATCCTTCTTGCACAAACTGAGCCATCGCTCGGTGTGGTGAGGTAGAGAGGACACGTCTTTGTGGCCCAATCTTGAGACTGAAAAGCAATTCATGGCAAGGGGTGTCCTCCTCTCCTCACCAGTCTTTGAGGCATGTTCACTTTATATTCGTTTTTAAGATAACTGGCTGATTTTTGTAACTTAATACTAAAGTGATAGGTGAAATACTTCAGAAACACTTGCTGGAGGGTCTTGCAACTGTCTTTTTCAATATGCTTACTCTGTAATATTCATAGTTTAGAGTACAGCAGCTTAGGGGAGGGCAGCGAGTTCTGTAGGTGTGCTGTTATTTCCCTGACTGGTAAATATGCTTCCTCAGTATCACTTCAAAAACTTAATTAAGACCAGAAAATGACACTGAAGTATTGAGTACCTATGGGGTGTATCTGATAAAAAAAAATCAGAATATAAAGTACAGTAGGAAAAGTGCTCACTCTGTTTTTTTTATAAAGCAGTCTTGTAAAAAGAACTGCTTTCATTCAGTGGGGAATGTTGTGGCTTGGAGGTTGGACAACACACTGTTGAGACAGGTGTTTCCTGCTTAAAGTGCAGTCTTTGCTAAAGTTGAAGCCACACGTGGCAAGCGCAGCAAAACTGCGCTGATCCCGTTGCTAGGTCCTTGGTGTCCAGGTTAACTTTCAGCTTGCCTTTTTGGGATGTCCACTGCAGATGCAGGTGGTTGGTTTGGCTGGATGATGCCCACGCTGATCCTGTGGCTCGTGAACGGAGTGATTGTACTGAGCGTGTTCGTAAAGCTCCTCGTGCACGGTGAGCCGGTGACGCGCCTGCACTCGAGGTCGTCGGTCGCGTTCTGGAGGCATCGCAAGCAAGCAGACCTGGATTTGGCACGGGTAAAGTCACCTTGTTGTTCTGCACTGGAAAATATCATCTAGGAGGGGGTGTGGATGAATGAGCACTTGTGAGAGCACGGTATTCCTTGAGTGGCTTGTCCTGTCTGATTTTGGAGGAGCTGGGGCTGGGTGGTCTTGAGCGAATCGCTGTCCTCCCTCAACCTAAACTGGTGAGGCATGGATGTCAGCATGGGAAGAGGCTTCTGACTTCTGCCCTCGTTCCTTGTAATTGCATCTTTCATCGACCTTTGGCAGCAAGGTCTTGGTTTTTGTTCAGAATCTGGCCTCTGCTATGTCTGTCTTCTGTCCTTCAGCCTCTTGGAAGTCTTCATTGTTCATGCAACATTTGGCTTTTGATACTGGGACCCTGAAACTCCCATGGTGTTTGAGAAAGCAGGAACCTCCTTTCACCTAGAGCAAATGTGTCTCACGGGTAGTGCAGGAGCAGAGCCACGTGTGGAAAGATAAGTGTAGGGCCAAATTTGAAGCTGATATACATTGTCCTTGTGTTTGCTGGGACTGTGTTGATGTCCCTCAGCTAAACACCTTGTCCTAGCTTACACATCAGCTTGTCTTTCTCCTAATGCCAGGGAGGTCCCCGAGTGTCTCTGATGGTGCTTTTAGTTGTTGAATCTTCTGTTGTGTTATTTGCAGGGAGATTTTGCTGCAGCTGCATCAAACCTGCAGACTTGCCTGTCGGTGCTCGGCCGAGCGCTGCCGGCTTCCCGTCTGGACTTGGCCTGCAGCCTGTCCTGGAACGTGATCCGCTACAGCCTGCAGAAGCTGGCACTGGTGCGGTGGCTGCTGAAGAGGACCTCTCATCAGTGGAGGGCAAGGGAGGCTACTGAAGGCTTCGAGGACGAGGCTAAGACCAGCGCGAGGGATGCGGCTCTAGCGTATCACAAGCTCCATCAACTCCACATAACAGGTGGGAGCAGAGGTGGCAGATCTGTCCTTGCTTTGCTAAGTGAGGAGGCTCAGAGCTGTTCCTGGGGTTTACAGGGAGAGCTTTCCTCCTTTTAAATTTGTCAGGAGCCGCTCTACTAAAATACAGCAGGTTCCTGCAATAGGAAAGCTCTGTAAGAACAGCTGAAGCAACAGCAGTGTCTCCAGCTGTGTGTTCCTGAGTCTGCAGAGGTGGCCGAGAGCCTTGCCCAAGCAGCAGTTGATTGAGTCCAGTTACTTTTTGCAGCTGTTTAAGGTTGTCTTTTATCCCCATCCCTTAGGAACGTGGTGTGGAAGCAGTGGGTGGGATTAATTGCTGGAAGAACTTAAATTTCCAAAGCTGTGTAGAGCGCAGCTTGCCAGTTGGTGTTGACATGCTTTGAAAACCTGGGTGCATGCACATGTACTGAGGAAGCGCTCGAACGTTCCTTGTCAGTGGTTGTTATTGCTGTTTCCATGCAAACTAATTTGCAACGTTAATAGGCTCTGAGCACATCAGAAAATCCAAGCTAAACTTCCTTCTTCCTAATCATGCTGAGTGAGTTGCAGCCATGCCACCAGGGAAAAGTACTTGTCTTCAACGTGATCTGTGCAGGTACAAGCGTGGACTGCAAAGGAGTGCAGTTTTAAGATAGTGATGAAATTTGCTGATTATTTTATCCTAACTGCAGGGCTTTCTTGCAGAAGCAAAACTGTGAATACCAACCTTGGCATCTGTGGAGAGAAGTCTTGGTTATGGTCGTTCTGTTGCTTGAATACGAAGTAGGCGTGCAGTGTTAAAAACTTCTCATGTCAACAGGTTCTTCTCTTTCTAGGGTAGTAGCCCTGAAAAGCAAGGTAGTGTTGAGTACTACATTAAAATTTGATGCCCTCCTTTACCTTGTGATACAGGTAAACTTCCCTCCAGCTCAGCTTACTCCGGCTTACACATGGCCCTGTGTGCTGTGAATCTGGCTGAGTGTGCAGAAGAAAAGATCCCACCCAGCACAATGGCAGAAATCCACCTGACCGCTGCAGTTGGCTTGAAAACCCGTTGTGGTGGCAAGCTGGGCTTCCTAGCGGTGAGTTGTCATCTCCTCTCTCATCACACTTCCCAGCAGTGCTCTGAGGAGGCCTGTAAGCTGGCATTGCCATAGCTCGGGGCATCTGCTAGCACCACAGTTACAATATAGCCTGCAATTATGGTACGAGCCATAATTATGATATGACCTTTGTCCTCGGTGGCGAGTGTCTTCCCTGGATGCTGTTCTCAGTGCTAGCCTCTCCTTTTCCCAGAGCTACTTTCTAAGCCAGGCTCAAAGCCTGTGCAGCTCAGAGCGGAGTGCCATTCCTGACTCCTTGCGTTGGCTGTGCCACCCCCTGGGACAGAAGTTTTTCGTGGAGCGAAGCTGGACAGTGAAGTCTGCTGCGAAGGAGAGTCTGTACTGCACCCAGAGGAACCCTGGTGAGAACAGCTTGTGTTCCAGGCACAAGTCCTTCCAGCCCCTCCAGCCTGGGAGAAGAGCATGTGTCTTGTTTGAGAGCCCGCTCTTCTGCGTTCACCCTGCTTTTAGTCTTGGTTGGCAAGAGGGGCCGTGGGGCTGATAGACATCTCCTCAGCATGAAGGCTCTCTTCCCTTTCTTTACTGTGCAGTGTCATCCTGCTTGCATCCTTATATGCTTTATACAAATATTGGGGGAGGGGGGGGTGACTTTGG
Organism: Todiramphus chloris collaris; assembly: GCA_025345505.1. NCBI lineage: Eukaryota > Metazoa > Chordata > Aves > Coraciiformes > Alcedinidae > Todiramphus > Todiramphus chloris. The sequence goes on along the minus strand of JANVCC010000068.1, from coordinate 7,288,940 downwards.
GATCACCAAAGTTTATCCTTAGAGATAAACAGAGCAGTGTCGTCACTGTTTTGCTGAGTGGCTGAAGTGCCAGAGGGATGTTTGTCCAAGCTTTATAAATGGATTAAAGGGTCAAAAAGACACAGAAAACTTAGCCTTTAGAAATCTTCGAGTTAATTCCCCAAGAATTTCCCTCTGCTTCTCTTCCTCTTGCTCCTACCTTTTGATTCTTCTTTTTGGTTGTATTGGAAGGCTGCTATTGCCGCATGCAGGTGGAATGGTTTGGATTTTTTTTCTTCCTCCCCTAGCGGATCCTATTGCACAAGTTCATCAGGCATTTTGTGAGAACCTGCTTGAACGAGCAGTGGATTCACTGGTGAAGCCTCAGACAAGGAAAGAGATAGCAGGACAAGAGGAGGAGGAGCCTTGGTAAGTTTACCTGCGACGCCGGGATCTTCTGGTTGCAACTGCAGGCTCTGAGGCAGAGCTCTTAACCATTGACCAAGAACTCTGGGGCGCACTGTGTGGTTAGTCCTTGTTAAAGACTTGAAATGACAGCATAAGTCTGGTTGCCATAGCTTATTAGAAGAGCACACTCTGCCTCTTGACATCAAAATCTCTGAAGGAAAGGGTGAATCTGGGTGTGGTAAGGATTTCTGGTATCAGCTGGTATAGCACTGGTTGATTCCTCAACTGGATGGATGGTGCTTTCTCTGCTGACAAAGTTCAGGAGCACTAAAATCAGTGTGCACCTACCAGTGTATAGACCAGAACATACATCCAGGGCTCTCAGAGTGAAGCTCTGGCATCTCAGAGTGACCCCACTGCCTGGCTCCCTTATGCATGAGTCTTCTCCTAACTGAAGTGCCACATTTACCAGCAGTGAAAAATCAAAATGATGTTGGCTGAAATTGTCCTTGCCTCTAAGCTCTGTGCCCAAATGAAAGGAGTTGGTAGGTGGAAATCGAAGTAGCTTTTTGTCCTGATCTGTGTCCATGTTTTTCCTGGACTCCATGGGAAGTGGAGCCCCAGGCTTTGCTAGCAATTCTGCACAGATAATGCTGGTGCCAGGCAAACGTCGTGTAAATACGTAGCAAGCTCTGTAAGGATCTTGTCCCCACAATGTGTGGGTAAAAGCCTCGAATGGGAAGACAACCCAGTTTTGCTACCTGTGTAGGGAAAATATTGCACACACAGTTTTTGGGTTTTGTTTGGTTTATTTTTTATAGCCTCAGACTGGTTTTCTAGCATTGGTGCTGAGAATGAGCAGCAGTTCTGTCTGATGGCTTGCACAATGCAGATGCTTGTGATCAGATGCTACTGTTGATGATGAGGGAAGGTAGCAGGATTTGTTTAAGTGAGGTGGATTGTCAGTATACTTGTGGGAGTCCTGTCACCTCATGGGGAGTACTAGCTGTAGTAATACAACTAGCCTTTTTGTCCCTCTCTAGGGGTAGGATCTCAGGGTTGTCCTCAGTAGCACGTCCCAACAGATTAGACCATTGCTGCATATGTTACTTTCTCTGACCAGTGCTATGAACACGTTGTCATGTTTTGCTGTCAAATGTGTACAAATGTAGCATTTTCACATATTTGCATATATGCAAATAGTCACTTGCAGAAGCATAGTTCAGCTTTTTTTTTTTTTTTGGAGGCAGCAATTGAAAAGGAGTCTGTAATCCACTTCCAACATCTCTGTCAAACATCTCTGAGGCTTCTGAGGTTGCCTCTAGTTCTGTTCTGGTCTCCTTGCATGGGGGCAGGTGAGACTGAGCATCTGTGCATATCCATTCTCAGGGTGGTCCCTTCAGCAGTGTTGTGTTACTTGTAGAGCCTGAACTTCCTGCTGGCTTGACAACTTTTAACGTTGTTTAAAAATGCCTTTTGACTGATGAGAAATGCCTTCAGGCTTTGCTGTTTCCTGTTCAACAGCATGCAGAGGTCTGCCTTTCTTCTCGTTTCAGTGAGTTCTCCAGTGCCATGGAGTACCTGAAATTGCTCAACTCTTTCTTGGACTCAATGGGAAGTGGAGCCCCACCCTTTGCCAGCAATTCTGTCTTCAAATCTGCCCTGGGTAAGTCAAACAGAATTGAGGTTCTCCTACCATCAGGAAAACCTGCTGCTACGTGTTCCCTCTCTCCCCACCACCTCTCAAGCTCCATGCAAGGAGAAATGCAGTCCTTGGAGTGGTACTTGTTTGCTGGGCCAGCAGCACACCACAGCATGGTACAGTGGCTCAGGCTGGAAGAGGGTGGGTGGGAAGGCTGTAAATTCAGCCCTGTGTCATAATGCTGGATTCCCAGTGTTTTTATTGCCAGGCATGTTCCGAGCTAAACCCTGTGTCCTCACCTGAGAGCTTGTTCCTGGCAGTGCAAAGTTGAGAGGAAGGGTGTAGCATATAAACAGGCGTAGCAGTGTTGCAGTTGAGGTACAGGAAGGGTTTTTTTTCCACTTAATTACCTATTGGACCAAATACAGGCTGACCTCACTGTCACAGCAACTGTCACCTATGTTCTCAATCTCCAGAGACCTGCAGGCCCTGCTGTAGGCAAGCTCTGGGCATATATTGGGAGGCACTTGGTTTGGTCCCTCGTGTGTTTTGTGGGACAACGAGAGCTGTAAACTCCCTGTGAGCGACGCGCTCATCTGGGCTTGGCTGGTAGCAGACTGCTGAACTTTTATGACTTTTTATGACTTTTTATGAACTTTATATGACTTAATCATCTTGCTTGGTGTTGTTACAGACAGCACCTAGCAGCTCAGGATGCTACTGGAGCTGTAGAGACTGACTGTGCTGTGCCTACGCCGTAGAGGGCGAACGCAGAAGGAAAAGTAGACATTTCTGTTTCTAGGGATTGTCTTTTGCTGTAAAGGGAAGTCTGAATTTCTGTCAGTATTGTAATGAAATTTAAAAGCCAGTCAGAGTAGCAGAGTATATGTTCCTTTGGGAAGCTTTTGAGGGGATGTTAAAAATGGAGGAGATTCCATACGGAACCTTGATGGTGATTAGTGCCGAGCCATGGTATATACAAATGGAGTTGTTATTCTGGGGTGGCAAGTGGAGATCCTTGTCAGGAAGGAAGTCAACAGATTTCTAGATAAGTAAATGGGGTAAGTTCTTGTTGAGACGATACAAACCCAGCATCCAAAACCCTGCCTGCAGTCAGATATAGGGTGTTTGCCTGCTGCCACATCCCTTCTCTTTCCCGCGGCACGTTTCAGCGCTTACCTGGGTGGCTTTGTTTCCGTGGGATCACTTTGGGCTCATGAGCACTGATCTCAGCAGAAGGCCCTGGCAAGGGCAGGTGACCCCTACCCGGGGCAGGAAGCGGGCAGGTGCCCTCTGTTGGGCTGCAGCTTGTGATCCTGTTTCGCAGGCCCCGACGTGGTGTGCCGGTGGTGGTCGGCCGCGGTGGCCATGGCCATCGCTTGGCTGAGAGGGGACGACGCGGCTGTGAGGTCGCATTTTGCCGAAGTGGAGCGCGTGCCGAAGTCCCTGGAGGTGTCAGAGTACGTACCTCTAAAACTCCTGATCCTTCCAGACAGTGGCCCTTCCACTGATGCTGTCCTGTTGGAATACCCTGCCTGTACCTCTTGCGCTCTGGGATGCGGTAACACCGCCTGCAGATGTGCTCTGCGGTTCATGTGTAGGTCAAGGCTTGAAGGCCGGTGTCAGAATTGCTTCATTAGGGATGTCTTTCAGCTTTCTAATTGCACAGCCTCCAAAATGAAAAAAAAACCCCTTCCAAAATGAAAAAAAAAACCCTCATGCACTGATGAAAAGGCTAGTGTCACCATCTTGGTTCTTTTGCATTAAAGCATCTTTGACAGTTTCCTTCCTTCCCCCACCATCTGAGAAGTGGTGATATCTCTGCTCTTGAAGATGGGAGGGTGAAAGCTGGTGCTGGTTGCTGTTTGAGCTCCTGGGGCTTCCCCGTGGCATCATGATACCATGTACTGCTTGAACACGGAGCTCTTTCTCTCTCAGGAATGCCTTGGTGAAAGCCACCTTCCATGTGTGTAAAGCCATGCAGGCCTCATTGTCTGGGAAAGCAGATGGACAGCAGAGCTCCCTGGGGCACTGTGAGAGGGCCAGCAGTCACTTATGGAACAGCCTCAACATGAGCAGCAGCATCTCCAGCGCTGTCCTCAACAACGTAAGCCTCGGGATAACATAGTCTGTGGGGGTTGTGAGGTTGATCTTGCTGCAGGTCTATCACTTCCCTCTTGTATCTGCATTCTCCATCCATCCTACATCTCATGGGAGTAGCAGGGAAACTTGCAGAGGGCATTGACACCTCTCTGCCTCTGATGTGTGGAGGAGCAGAGCTGCAAGTCCAGCATCATTTCCCTCGGCACAGACTCAGTTAGCTGAGCTCTCCCTCCTCTCCTGGCAGTAGCTGTCGTGCTTTGACCACTTTGAACTTGACCCACAGAAAGCATCCATCTCTGTCCTCCAAGTGAAGTTGCTGACACCTGTAAAGCAGGACCTCATGAAGTGGAGTCTGCTCTTGTTCCAGGCAGTGCTCCGGAGTGTTTGAACCCTCCTCCGCAGCACCGGGGCTGCGCTGTGCTATTTCTGAGTTGGTGTGGGGCTTGTTTCTCTTCTTTCCAGGATTACCTAAAACTGGAGCTTCCCATCGCGGCAGATGGGACACAGCTCTGCCTCCTCCTGTTGCTCCTGGGTGGCAGCTGTAGTGCATTGTAGTTGCATTGCATGTTGTGGCAGTAACTGTGCAATGTTTCTGCAGTGCAGCACAGAGGCACTCTCTGCTTCAGCAGCACAGGTAGAGCCCCCTAAGAGCAACTAGGATAGGGAGCCATGCTGGGGATGGGGAAAAGGGATCTGGGCAGACAGTGGGGGCTGTGTCAAGGCTGGCTTTTATTTCTCGGCGGGTAGCAAGGCTCGTCTTAGCTGTTTCCCTCTGGCCAGTGCCCCCATTTAGGCAGGAAGACCTTTGCAGAAGGCTGGGGCGTTGCTGGTGCAGTACTGCCCATGGCTTGTCATCTGGGGTAGGGTCCAGGGCCAGCCTTGTGGAGGTGGTGTCTCTCCTGGAGAAGAACCTTGCTCCTTGGGCACTGCCTGGCGTGTGTTCCTTAAGGTGGACCTCTTGGTGCCGGGCCCCAGAGATGCCACTTGGACAAAATGCCAAGTCCTGCCCGCTTTGACGTGTTGTGGTGGGACGGGGTGCCCCTCTGGGTGGGCAGGAGGTGCTGGTTGGCAGCTGCGTAGCGAAACGGCCTGTTACTCGCCTGATGGGTTGTGTTAATGAGCCTGTGTGCCTGGGCCCCCTGGCTCTTGCAGATGATCCAGCTGCTGGCCTGTGACTTGCTGCTCTCTCTCCGAACCAGCCTGTGGCAGAAGCAGGCGAATGCCAGCCAGGCCCTGGGTGAGACCTACCACGCCTCGGCGCCCGAGCTGACGGGCTTCCAGCGCGACCTCGGCAGCCTGCGCAAGCTGGCCCACGGCTTCAGACCCGCCTATCGCAAGGTGACGGCTTGGTTCCCTGCCTGCTCCACCTCCGTAGCCCTTCCTTGGGGGGGGTGGTGAGGGGGGAAGCTGCAGCCCTTTGAAATGTAGGGCGTGCCATGGGTTTGAGCAGTTTGGACACCTGGGGCGGGATGGTTTGCCCACCAGCAGCCTCCATACGTTCTCTTGGTGAGCGATAAGGGGTGTCCTATGGGAGTCTTGTGCATCTGCCTTAATTTCTGCCTAGAAAACCACCAGCACATCTGTATTGCCGAGCAGATGCAATGGCATCCTGTCCCTTAACGTAGCTGCAGACCAGGTCAGTCCCTCGGGGATTGTGGAAGGAGGCTTCCTTGGCCGTGTTGTCTCTGTGGGCAGCTGGGGAGTCAGATGCCTTCTACACCTGTAGGGCACCAGGTGCTTCTCTGGGGCTTTTTCCCCCTGTTCCATTCTGTTTAGTGTATCTAGTTTAAGAGGAACTTGGACAAGGGAGTGGTTGTCTGGTTTTCAAAGTTTGACGTTGTTCTTGGAGCACTGCACTAGCAGCGTGGGGTTGAGATGCCTACCTGGGCATCAGTACCAGCGTTTGCCCTCCCATTTTCTACCCTGTTCCCTGCTCTTGTTCTTCCCCCTTTCCAGGCCACTCACAGTCACATGTCAAAAGCTTCCCCCCCTCCTGCTTCACAGTTGCAGTGACCTGCAAATTCCCCGGAGACAGGTGGGAGGGTGGTGGAGAAGTGGTGAAGTGAGCCTGTTGTTGCCAAGGTGTCAGCGCTCCTCTCTTGAAATGCCGTGGCTGAGGGATGACGTTAGTTCAGCCACAGCATCACCTCTGTGCCAGCCCATCCCTCACCCCCCCTTCATTCCTTCCTTCCTTCCTTTCCAGGTCTTCCTCCACGAGGCCACCGTGCGCCTGATGGCGGGTGCCAGCCCGACCCGCACCCACCAGCTGCTGGAACACAGCTTGAGGCGACGCACGCCCCAGAGCAGCAAGCAAGGTGGGCCCTGGCATCTGGGCAGCGACCCGCTAGGGTGGGTGGGCATAGCTGCAAACCTGCAGTGTCTTCCCCATGGCTGGGGCTCGGGATAATGGGCTCCTTGTCAGCCTGTGGCTCACGGTGATGCTGCTGCCACGCGCTCTACAAGCCAGTGAGTGTGAGCTGCCAGCCCTGGGCTGGAGGTAAAGGCCAACAGGCTGGAAAACATCTGCTTTTGTGCAGCCGCGCGGGCACAGAGCTTGGCAGCCTGGAGTTCGAGGTGGTCAATGCAGAGGCAGAAGCCAGGAATCCTAAAAGGGAGAGCCAAGAGAGGTGGTGCTAGTGATGAAATCCCTTGGGGGTTTAAGGAGATGGGCAGGCAGATGTGCGTGCTGGTCCTAGGAAGTGAAGTGAAAAGTGACCATCTCTGTAGAAGAGAGGATTGCCAGGCCCTGCCTGGTTCCACTTCAGACTGTTCCCCTCTGCTAGCCTAAAGGAGCTGCTTGGGGGTCCACAGGGTGCCCCCCTGGCATGCCAGCCAGAGGCTTCCTGTGCTCAGTGGTGCCAGTTAAGGGCCAGCATGGCGATGTTTTATCACACAGGTGGTAGCTTCATGGTGACATTTCTCTCTCCTCTTTACGTGCAGGTGAACTGGACACGCTGCCGGGCCAGAGGGAGCGAGCCACAGCCATCCTGTTGGCCTGCCGCCATCTCCCCCTCTCTTTCCTCTCCTCGCCAGGCCAGCGAGCAGTCCTGCTGGCCGAGGCTGCCCGCACCCTGGAGAAGGTGGGGGACAAGCGCTCCTGCAACGACTGCCAGCAGATGATTGTCAAGCTGAGCGGGGGCACGGCCATCGCTGCCTCCTAACGCCAGCCTGGGGCTGCCCCGCGCGAAGAGCCTGGGCAACCGTCGGCCTGGACTTCTCCCTTCTGGAGCTTAAAAGAAAAAAAAAAAGTGCTAGGTTAGGGCTGTGCTGGTGGGATTGTGATGGGGTGGGAGAGGGAGGGGGAGGGGTTTTGGTTGTGTTTTTATTTCTGTTCCCCCGAGGTTAGCTTTATTAGCCCCCTTGCTTGTTCTCGGGCGCTGCAGCAGGAATCTGTCTGGTTGTGTTTCTTGCCACTGTGCCTGGGGCTCTTGGGAAGTGCTGCCCCATCCCTGCTGTGGGGAGAGGCCCAGAAGCCCAAGGCACGGAGAAGGGGCACATCCTGTGTCTGTCCTCAGGGGCATCTTTTTCCCTTCCCAAACACCTCTGCAGAAAGAAATCTTTGGGGGATGGCGGAGGATCTGCTCACACCTTACCCTGCTGTGGTCTGGGACCATTCTTGAGAGAGAGAGAGAAGGCAGCAGCTTTCCTGGAGCTGAGTATCAGGAAACTGAAGCCCCCCCTAGACCCAGCTCACAGAGGTGCTCTGGGAGTATCACTTGGGGCCAGTACTGCCTGGCAGATTTCTCTATGGTTTTTATACAGGTTTTTTTATGAGTGTTTGTGGCTTTACAGAAACACAGGGAATGATGCAGCAGATTTCCCTTCCTCTCCACTTTCATGTTGTCTCCTTCCTGTGATAACTGGCTCTGATTTTTTTTTTTTTTTTGTCGGGGGTTGGGTTTGTGAGAGCCTTCCCCAAGCAGAGCCTCACAGGAGGCTGGGGCACCCTATGCCACCTGGCACTGGGTGGCAGCGGAGGTGACTGTGCCACACTTGCTGTGAAGGGCGAATGCTTCTCCGGTGCCTTTTTGTTGATGAAGAAACTATTTTTTAGAAAGGCTTTTTTTTTGTTTTGTTTTGTTTTAAATCCCAATCCCAGAACTTGCCTTCAGGTGTTTCTCCTTCCCTCTCCAACTGCTCAACAGCTCCTGAGCTCCCGCAGGGAGCAGGAGGCACTGGTTCAGGGTGTGAGTCCCCCAGCTCTGTTACCATCGCTACTTCAGAGTGGTTTGACTTGCAGGTGTTGAATTGCTTGAGACTTTCCGGGGTGGGGGGGTGGATGGGGGACAGAGAGGGAACGGTCTGCCCTCTTTCTCTCTGCCTTTCCTGTTGCATCTCTGCAAAGAAGTGCAAAGCGGTTGCCCTCTCGTACGTGCAAATGTGGAAAGCAGCCTTTGGTGGGTGGGCAGTGCTGTTTCTCCCTGCTCTGTGTCGGCAGCTAGAAGCACTTGGGAACAGGCAGCAGCCCAATCCTCCTCTTTCCCAGTCAGGCCTGAACAGCCTGAGTCACGTAAAATCAGAACTTGGGCTGTTTTATGAGAAGCTGCCACATATATTCAGGTTTTGCAGAGGGACGCAAGAGCTTGAGCTCCTTCCAGAATGAGGGGGGAAAGATGGGGGCTTGTTGTCTCACTCTGCACGTGGTCTTTTGGCATCGGGGAGGGGGATTTTGTGTGTGGCAAGAACTGGACGCAGGGCTAGTCCTCGAGTTACCCAGCTTCAGCAAGAGGGAAACGGGCCAGGAGAAATCTGTCTTCCTGCAAAGCCCGTTCCCAGTGACCCTGGACTACAGCTGTGAATAAAACTGGGGGGACCAGAGGATGCTTCCCTCCCTCTTTCACTTTATTTGGGGGAAGAGCTGGTGGACACCCAGCCTCGATGGTCAGCAGCCTGTGCTTCTCACCCCACTGGCAGGGATGTGTCCCTTGTTTCCCAGTGTCAGCAGTCAGAGGGGAACTCATGCTTTGAGGGGGAAGAAGTTGTTCCTGCGTGTCTTTGATCAGCGTAGGGGATGCTCTGGATGCTTCTGCTTTGAGCAGGTCTCCTAAGCGTGCGGAACAGCTCTGGGGTTTGGGTGGGTTGTGATTGCCCATCCCGAATTTCCTAGCTTATCGGTGATCCTGTTCTGGGGGGTGGATCACATCCCCCTCCTGCTTCCCCCCCCCTAAAATAGCTCTTGTGGTGTCTTCTTGGTTGTGGGTTTTCCCTAAAAAACCAAACCAAACCAATCCAGGAACTCCTTAGCTGTGGCAGCCTCCGAGTTATTTTGCATTTCCTCAGGTCTGCATCTAACACACGGAAAGTTTTGTGTGTTAGTAAAAGAGGAGGAGGCGAGTCTTGGGGAAACAGAGATGCTGAGGCCTCACCTTGTCACTGTGGACCAAGTCCTGGGTGATGGGCTGCAGGGAGCACTGGCTGGGCTGGGGGTGGGAGCCTGCTGTGCTGAAACCCTGGTAGCTAATGGCATGATCCACAGAGGGTCCTGGCACTGCTGGTGCTTCTCTTCCCCTCCAGGGCAAGGGATCTTTGCCCTGTTTTTTTCTATACCGTTCCTAACTCTGCTGCCCATCTGTCCCTACAGATTTTTTATATGTGTGTGTATATACTGTAACTTTTTTTTTTTTTTGTCTGTGGGTGGGAGGAAATTGTTCTACGGATTATGTGAAGAGAGTCTATTTATCCACATGGAGTTTGGAGTAGGGATGCTTTGTGACATGAGGTGCAACTGGTGGTGGGGAGGTTCCCTCGGGAACATATCTGCTGTCTTAAAACTCTGTTCCAGGGCTCCTGAGCATCTATTACCTAATAAAGGCGAACGTTACCACCACCTTCTGCCTGCCCTCTTTGCACTCTTCATCCCACCCAGCAGCTGCTCTTAAGCATAGGTAAGCCTGACATGTCCTTCCGAGGAACCCAACACACAAGTGCCTTGGGAAGCTGTCAGTCCTTTGTCCGGATAACCTGGAAAATGGGGCTGTGCAGCTTGTAACAGAAGATGGTCCTTTGGTGGAGCAAAGGTGGTGTCTCTCTGCTCCTTTGGAAGCAACCCAAGAGGCTGGTGGCTTGAGCAGAGCCAAGCAAGGTAGAGCTGGGCCAGAAAGCCTGCAATTTTAGGAGCATCTCTGTGGGCGGAAAGCTTTTACCTGACCTTGCTTGGAACAATGTCCTTTCGCTCCATCTCTTTTTGTTCCTCCACTCCCCCTGGTAAAACTCTGTCAGAACCATTAAACTTCAGCGGGAGGAGCTCTGGTTGGTTGTTGTGTAGCTGCTCAAAGGGGTTTGCAGTTGGCCCTGGAAGCTGTGCTCCCACCACGTTGCCCGTGGGAGGGCTGTTCTGGAGGAGCGGGGGCCACCTGTGGGGAAAGAGTTGGGGTCTGGGGTCCCCCCCCCCAAGCCGTACCGAGGCCGTGCAGTTTATTGTATGATTTATTGACAAGGTGGAGACTGGGGGCAGTGGAGAAGGGGACACTGGGGAGGGAAAGGTGCTGCTCGGGCTCTGCCGGCAGTGCTGGGACAGTGCTTTTGAGTCCTTTGCTCTTCATCTGCCTGGTCTTGGGAGCTAGTTGAGGGTGCCTGGCCCCAGCATCGTGTGTCCCCCCCCTCCCTAGGGCTGTAGTCTGTCCGCAGTCAGCCCTCACCCCCTGAGCAGTGCCCTGCTCTGCCAGCGTGCCCCCGCTCGCCCTCTTCACGCTGAATCCGTGCCCGGGTGAGATGGAGGACCTGGCCTGTGGTGTCTCCTGGGGTGTCAGCCCCCGTTGCCGGCAGAGGAAGGACGGCGGGTCTCTGGCCACCGCTGTCCCTCGGTGCTGTACCCGGGGCCGATGATGCTTCGCTCCCCCGAGGAGGCTGCCAGCGATGCCCGGGCATGGGGGTGCCCGGTGGCAGCAGCCGTCAGACGGTGACCTCGGTCTTGCTGTTGGTGGCGAGGTGCCGGTGGGGCTGGTGCCCGTACAGCGGGGTGCCAGGGACGAAGGCTTCGGGGGGTCCCTCGGGCCGCAGGGTGCCCAGGCCAGCCCGCCGGGGGCCATGGGAGGAGGGACCACCCTCCCAGCCCCCCAGGAAGGCTGGGCCCCCGGGCAGCTTGGGGCCCTTGGCCTTGGCTGTGGGGCAGCCCTCGGGCAGCGCTGGGGCCTCGCTGGGCAGGAAGGGCAGGGTGCTGGCGGGTGCCACGTCCGGCCCCCCGAACCGCCGGTAGAAGTCCTCGGGGGCACTCTCTGTGGGGACAGGGGTGCAGTGTCACCCCCCAGGGACACCCACCCTCTGCTAGTGTGGGGGACTAGTGTCTGAGGAGATGGGACTGCGAGAGGGACCCTAGGTGCTGGTCGGCTTGGGGAGCGGGGGGATCTCTGCCATGGATGGGCTGGGGAGGGCTCTGGGGCTGCTGGAGACCCTGGGGAGTGCTCTGGGGCCATGGGAGCTCCTGGGCTCTGATTTAGGGGGGCAGTGCTGCAGGTCTGCCTGGGATCCTGGGCGCTGGGTGCCTGGGGAGCGCGGAGGGTCCACCTTGAACTCTTCATGGGCTGAAGAACGCGGTGGGTCTATGGGGGGGGCCTTCAACTCAGGGTAAGCAGTGCAGTGGATCCATGGGGGATCCTGAGCTCTGGCTGCCCGAGGAGCGCAGTGGCTCAGGGAAGGCAAGGGGGGCACCTGCAGAGCCCCCACCTGAAGCAGCCCTGAAGCAGGGGAGACCCCTGGGGTGCCCATCCTGCTCGCACCCCTCCCCACCCACCGACAGGGCCCCTGGGGTGCTTCCCGTCCCGGACTCACCTCCAGCCTTGAGGGTGGCGTAGGAAGAGTAGGTGGGGGCTGGCAGGGCCAGGCTGCTGCCCAGGGACTGGTGCTTGCTGTGCCCGTGGGGCCGCCCCAGCGATGGGGCGATGGCCACCGCGTTGTTCAAGGGCAGCTTGTCTGGGGGGGCAGAGGTAGGGGCTCAGCCGTGGGCAGCGCCCTTTTTCATCCAAGGGGGGCTTTTTTCCCCCTGTGATGCTACTGCCTTACCTGTGCCATTCCTGGGGGGCACCCGGGCCAGCCCCTCGCCCAGCGGGACCTGCACGTCCCCCATGAGGCCATCCACGTGCTCAGAGAGGCCGTGGCCCGGCTGCTTCAGCAGGTCCGTCAGCGTCCTGGGGAGGGGGCGAAGGGCCGTTAGCGTGGTACTCTGCATCACTTCCCTGCCCCCCCTAATGCATCCCAGCCCTTAACATCCTCTCTTTGGAGGCAGAGCCAGGCAGCCTTGGGGCTAAGAAATGACCACTTGGAGCAAAGAGCACACCCAGGCTTCCAACCCAGCTTTCGCACAGGGATTGTCAAACCCTCTGCAACGGTGAATTGGGGTCCTGCTGGGGCTGAGCCCTCCTAGGGATGGGAGGCTCAGCAGGTGAGGGGGGTGAGAGAGAGAGAGAGGCAGGGCTTGGAGCGGGACGCAAGGGTACGACAAATGAAGCCAGTGGAGCTTGAACTGACAGCAGCTGGAATAACAGCTCAGGGATGCTCCCCTGGCACGAGAACCTGGTGGAGGTGGGGAGAGGAGACAACACTCTCAGTCTAGTCCCCTCAAAATGGAGAAGACCCCAAGGAAGGGATGAGAGAGACTGCTTGCACCTCTTTGGGAAGGAGGATGAACTAGCAGCAGCCTCCAGCGCATGCGCTGCTCCTGTGTAATGCCTTCCTTAGAAGGAACAGCATTAAACATTAAACACCATTACATAAGATAAAGCCCTATTGCGCTTAACGTTCATGGACAGAGCTGCTGCAGTCCAACTGGGGTGCACCCGTGGTGCCAGAGCAAGGCATGGGGGTAGTGCTGGAGCCGGGCACGCTGGCGATGCCAGGGCTGCCATGCCTATGCACTGTTTCAGCTTTCACAGCGAGGACAACTGCTATTCCCCCTACAGAGACTGGCCCGGTGAATGCAAGGGTGCAGGGGTGTCAACTTGGTGCTTTTTTTGAGTCCCTAATCCCCACCTCACTTTCAGCACTCCTTGCACCTCAATAGCTCTGCCTGGCTCTACACACCCCAGGAGCTGCAGCAGGAGCTCACAGAGAGCAAGTCGCCGGACGATAAAGCAGCAGCTTAAGCTCAGCGTGCATAAATGCAAATTGGAAAAGAAGGGAGGAATAATCCTGACTTGGTGGAAGTGTCAGCTCGTGGCTCTGGAGCGCTCAAAAGCCTAGTGAACTTGATGTGGGAAATCGTGGAGGAAGGCAGTGAGAACAACGAGGAAAGCAAGGCGTTGTGTCTGTGACATGGGAAGGTTGACTTCATTTCACATCATTCTCGGGGAGCTTTAGGTAATAACCCCCTCAGGGTCACGTAATCTCCAAATGGTCCAACAGGACCCTCCTGGAGTTGAACAAATTGAAATGAGGAAGGGATAGCCCCTGGCACCAGTATATACAGCAGGCTGACCGCCTGGAGGGCAGCATGGGGGAAAAAGGCTTAGGGATCCTGGTGGACACCAAGCTGACCATGAGCCAGCAATGTCTCCTTGGGCCCGAGGCAGTGAAAGGTCTCCTAGGCTATATTAGGCAAAGCAGTGCCAGCAGGTCCAGGGAGCTGATCCTTCCACACCTAGAGTACTGGCTCCAGCTCTGAAGTCCCCAGTACAGGAGACACCTGGGTACACTGAAGAGTCCATCAAAGGGCCACAAAGACAAGGAAAGGACTGGAGCATCTCTCCTATGAGAAGAGGCTGAGAGAGCTGGGACCATTCAGCCTGGAGAAGAGAAGGCTCAGGGGGATCTTATCAATGTGACTATCCAAAGGGAGGGTGCCAGGCTGACAAGTGGCAATGGGGCCAAACCAACGGAGGGGAAATTCTGTTTAACAGAAGAAACAACCTTTTTTTCCAGCAAGGACGGTTAAACACTGGACCAGGCTGCTGGGGGAGGCTGTGGCACCTCTATCCTGCTGCTACACAAACCCCACACCTTCCCAGGAGGCCTCCTGCACCTGACTGACCCCAGCTCTAGGTCTGGGTTCCTTTGGCACAAGCCTGGGTGGGTGGTGGGCTGTGCCCATGCAAGGCAAGGGGGAGGCAGATGCCCCCAAGGCTGTGGGCTGTCAACTCCAAGAGCTGCCACCCCATCAGCTCCCACCTTCCCCGGGGTGTGCTACTGGCCGTCCCCCTCCCCAGTGACTGCTGCCAGTCCCTGGAGCCTAGCGCTCAAACAGGCTTCTTTCACCAGGAAGTTCAATGTGATTTGACCTATTTTTTTTCTTTTTTTTTTTTTTTTTTTTTTCCCCCCCCTCGGGTCTATTTATGAAGCTTGAGCAATCCTTTATCTGTGACTTCCTCTCCAGATAAATCCATCACTGCTCCTTCTCATCAGCCTGCCCTCCGCAGCAACTGCCCGGGGTGTGCGGACGATAACAATTAACAATAATGGCACGAGCAGCTCTTAACGAGCTATTTTGCGAAGGCGAGAAGTGTGGCACTAGCCCTCAGCACCAGCAACACCTGGACTGGTGCCCAACCGTGCACCAGGAGCTGTGCCACGGGCCGGGGATGCTGACAGGGAACCTGGGGGCTGCTCCCCCCTCGCTGTCCTCGGGCAGGGGAGGTGGAGCAGGAGGGTGACACTGTGCTGAGGAGCTGCTGTCTCCCCAGAAATGGGTGGGTTTTGGGTGGTTTAGGAGCTCCAGCCTGGAGCTGGGGGGGGGGGTTGGGGGTGGTCAGGCCACGTCCCTCTAGGTCAGCTGGTGGTTTGTGGCACTAATGTGGCTCCAGGGTGCAGATACAAGCGCGGAACTCGGGGCAGATGCGGCTTTAAACCTCCACTGCTCATCTGCAACAAAGCACTAATGAGCAGCACCACTGAGACCTGCATCCCCCTCCACCACCGTGGCCACGGATGCTGAGCACATGAAGCCACGTGTGAAGGTCGCTTGCCACCCGGCTTGCCTGGGCATAGGTGTGCAGCCACCGCCGCAGCAAGCCTTTCTGTGCCAACAGGTACAACCAAGGCTCCCCAAAACAGCCTGGCACGAGCCCTGAGACCAAGCAAAAAAGGCAGATTCAGGAGCAGTGATGATCCCCACACCTGGCAAGCCCAACAGCAAAGCGGCTCAAGTTCCAGGCAAGGGGACGGGGAGCAATGGGAGAAGACAGGAGAGGCGATGAAATGATGGCCAAAGTGACACGGCCCCGAGCTGGAGTGAGCTCTTGGAGGGGTGCAGAAGGTGGCATCTGCCATCTGAGCAGGGTGCTGAGGTTTGGAGCAGAGGCATGGTGGTGGAGGAGACACACGGCACGCTGTGGCTTGTGGGTAGGCTGGCACCCTGGCTGGCCATGCCACCTCCGCACCCAGCAAGAACATCACCTTCACCTCCTGGGGAGAGGCATTTCCCATGGATCATGGTGCATCTGTTCAGGGCAGAAGGTGCCTGTCTGTGCAACCGGGCAGTGTGGGACACTTGGGACAGGGACATTCGGGGATCCTCGGGAAGGCACCTTTGCAAAACTGGAGTTGCAGCAGGGGCTACTGGAGCTCCAGCAAGGCACTGGGTGGTAGGAGTGAGCCCACCTGCCTGGATTTAATGTGCAGTCTTGGGACAGGGGTCCATGTCTCCCTCTCTGCTGGAGATGGGTCCCCTTTCTCTTCCCTGGAGAAACAGGGTGGCACCTGCCAACTTGCTCTGCTGCCCAAAAACACTTTTTCTAGGTTTCTGCTGCTGTGGGCATTGACCACAGGCATGGCTGTGGGCTGGGGCATTACCACAGAAACACCCAGATGCACCGTGGGGATGGGTTTTGGGACCCCAAATAGTATGGGGGGACCCAGAGAGTGAAAAACCAACCCTGGGGGCTTGGCTGCTGTGGCTGCCAAGGCAGCAGCTCCCACGGGCTGTTTTGTCCCTCTCCAACATCCCCACTGGCCTTCGGGAGGTTGCTTCTCGCCCAGCTCTTCCCATAGGGATATTCACTATTTGAGGAAGCAGTAGATGCCTGCTCTCGTGCAACGGGCACAGGCAGATAGCGGTGGTCCCCAAGCATCCCATGTCCCCAGAGATCCGGGGCCTGAAGAAAAACACGGGCAGGTGTTCCTGACTCAACGCGGGGTTTGGCCAGGCTGAGCGAGTGCCGGGGCCGGGTGCCAAGCGTGAGCCGAGCAGGAAGGAAAGGGGTTTGCAGAAGCTGCCATAAGGCCCTGAGGGAGGAAGGCGGATGGGAAGGGGAGGACACACCAGGTAGCTGCAGCTGTTCGGGCACCTGCTCCCCCGGGCTGGACTAACAGTCAAAGCTGGGAGGAGAAACCTTGCTGGTTGTAGGAGTCTCAGGATAAGCTGGACAAGCTCAGGTGTCTCCATCTGGGAGGAGTTAGTAGGGTTTCTGTGCCTGGTCATTCTTCCTGGGCTCAGACCAGGACCTGAACCATGATGAATGATGTCTGGAGGTGCAGAAGTGATTGACCTTCCCCCCCCAAAGGGGAAGCCTGCAAGCAGCGGTAGCAGAAGCCGTCCTGGGGTAGCAGGCAGCGCTCCCCAGGAGCAGAAAAACCCTGGCAGGAGGGAGGGATGGGGATGAAAACCAAGCTGGCCATGCAACAGGGATCTGGCCTGAGGCCACAATGCGGTGCCCGAGGAGCAAATGAGAAGCTGCTACCTGAGGCGCCGGGAGGGAGGTGAGGTGGCACTGCCCATGCCTTGGGCCACGTGTGGGTACAGGGGCAAAGCAGCTAGAAATAGCCCTGCTCTCCTGGAGGGGCCAAGGCAAAATGTATCGCCCAGGGTGACTGGGCACGCAGCAGGATGCTGGTGACAGCATCCCTTTTTGGATTCCCATGCCATGTACCCAGCCTCTGCTAGTCTCCAGCAGCCAGGATACCGTGCCAGCCCACTGCCTGATGCCCAGAGCTCTGTACCAGATACACCACTTCTGCCCTGCCTTGGCTTGCCAGTCACCATCCCTGTGGAGCTGGAGCCACTCATAGCTTATGCAGAAGGACATGGGACACGGAAGATGGTGAGACCTCTCCCACCCTCTGCAATGAAGGAGGTACCCTTCTGATTTTATTCCACAAAGATGGGCAAGGAAAACACACCTTCTCCTGGTCTGTAAGCCAGTTCCCAAAAGGTCTGCACCTCTGGGGAGAAAAGACACCAAACTCATCAGGAAAGTATGGACTTGTGTGAGCAAGAAGGAGGGAGGACATTGGGAAACACACGGCTCGGGCAGCACAGAACTGAAGCTACTTGCAGAAAACACATCCCTGGGTGAATGGTACTGGTCTGGCTGGCAGCTGGTGCTGGGAGAAGGCAAGACTCACTGGCAGGGGATGAGGACCTGGGTCTGGGTGTCCCCAGGGCCGATGCCTTCCCAAGTGCAGTATCTCCTTCCCAGAAGACTGGGGGGGGGGGACCAAAAAAAGACTCCGCGGCAGGCGAGTGGAAGGGGCGTCGGGAGGCTGGCAGAGGCCATATCGATTCTGTCAAGGTGCCAGTACTTCCTCAGGCGACACAGGGAGGAGGCGCAGGCACACGGTGGCACCCAGCCAGGCTCTCAGCCAAGGAGGGGCAACAGCATGGATCCCCCCAGAACTGCCTCGTGTGGCTCAGGAGGGCCCCGTGTCACCCGGTCCGTGCCCAGATATGATCTTCCACCAAGCAGAGAGGTCAGCCTCTGCTTCCCCGGGTGGATGGAAGGAGTGGAGTAGGTCTGGCGATGGGGTGCAGTGGGTCCAGAGCTGGGGTGCAGCACCCAGTTGCTGCCTAAGGCCCAGGTGGGTAGGGGAAGGTGGGTGTCTCAGGAAAAGGAGATAGGGTGCCTGTGCTGGGGGAGGTGGTGCAAACAGGATGCCTCCCTCACCAGCCCTGTGAAATTATTTCCTCCAGCTCTTTTTTCTCTTTTTTTTTTTTTTTAAGCTAAAATCCCTGAACAAAATGGCATAAAAATGGGTTTATCACCAGGCTTGATGTCCTCACTGGGAAGATGCGAAGTAGAGCATGCATCCCACTGCTTGGTGAGGTGCTGGATTTAGCTCAGCCCCCTGGCCCCTCTCTCTGCCCTTGCAGCCTTCACTGGGTCCTCTCTCCATCCCTCTCTCCCTTTTCAATTTGAGGGACCTATGGCAGGACCATGGCACGACCACCTTGGTGACCCTGCCCCATCTCCACTCCTCCGTGTGTGTGTGTGTGTGAGTACACGTGTGTGCATTGCGTGTGCGCCAGGAGGAGGCTGAGGAGGGCCAGCTCTGAGTCAGAGCCGCAGGGACAGAGCTGCACTGAGGAGGCTGGAGCTGCCGGCAGCCGCTTCGAAGTGTTAAACTCATCGAATGTGATTGGTAAAAAAAACCCAAAAAGAAGATATAAATAAAAAAAAAAAAAAAAAAAAAGGAGGGAGAAGAAAAACCTACCTAAGCAGAGGAGCTGAACAACGTGACACCGAGGGGAAAGAGAGGCAGCAGCACCAAGACAGGAGCTGGGGCCACCAGCCCTGCCCTCCCTTGCCTGACCTTGCCTGCACATCCTGCCCTGCCCTGTGCCACCCTTCCCGGCCCTGCCCCTCCTCAGCCCCGGCCAGGGGGTCACCTGCCCCTCCTGCCCGATCCCATGTGCTCCAGCATCAGGCACACGAGGATGCGGTCCCCAGGGGAGCTGGTGGAGCACCCTGCAGGGCTGAGGCTGGGCTGCTTGTGACACCTCCGTGCTGGGCGCAGAGAGCCCGTGCGGTGAGCAGGGTGGGCCAAAATGGGCTGAGAAGCATGTATCTGGAGCCAGGATTGGTATGGGAGGGAAAGGAGAAGATGCACCGATGGACAGGAGAAGATGCACCGATGGACAGGGGAGCGGGGTGGGAGCAGGGGTAGGCGCAGGGGGTCCCTAATGCCAAAGCCTGACACCCTGACCTTCCCCCCCCCACCACTAGCCCTGCGCCCAGTCCCAGGAGCGAGCTGAAAAGCCAAGGGGATGGACCCACCGGGGAGGGGAGCTGAGGAGGGAGCGTGTGGGCTGCCCAACTTTCTGCTGGAGGCTGCACCCCAGTACCCGCACAGCCCAGTCCCCCTCCGCAAGGGCATCGTCCCACCCAGGGGCGCAGAGGCTGGCACCCACGCACGCAGACGCACACGCGTGTGCGCGCACACACCACGGCGGCACGGCAGTCATGGTGGAGCTGTCTTCCCTGACTCCTCTCCCCCCCGCGCTGCCAGCAAGGATGAGCCCAAGGGGACTGCAGTCCTGAGTCACCCCACGCACAGTCGGACCCGGTCTCACCTCCCCTTCCCGTTGGGAGCCACAGCTTTGTTTTGGGGTCGGGGGGAAGCAACATCCTATAGCTCGCATGTCGCCCACCCCGGTGGCTGGTGGGGACGGCTCCCCTGAGCCAGAAACCGGCCTCCTCGAGGGATGGAGCAGGTCATTTGGAGAGGGAACAGGTGTATGATTCATGAGGAACCTGTCCTGGCTGGCAGTCCTCCCTGCCAGGACGCGTTTGGGGGCTGCAGCCAACCCACTCCCCTGGTCTATCGGCATGCTGGGACGGGGATTCGAGGGATCACTTTGCCTTCTTGGCTGCCATAGGGTGAAGCTGGGGCTCACCAGGGGTGGGGGTGTGGGCTGCCACCCATGGAGGGGTCAAGCAGGGTGGGAGAGGGGACAGGACCACTTTACCTGGAGACGGTCATCTCCGTCTGCGGACCCTGTGCCTTCTCGAGGCCCAGCTTGGTGAAGATGCCCACCAGCACCATGATGGCCACCACGCCGCAGATGATGTAGACGATCATGTT
This sequence comes from Todiramphus chloris collaris, assembly GCA_025345505.1. Classification (NCBI taxonomy): domain Eukaryota; kingdom Metazoa; phylum Chordata; class Aves; order Coraciiformes; family Alcedinidae; genus Todiramphus; species Todiramphus chloris. The sequence continues at coordinate 7,269,082 of JANVCC010000068.1, read as the reverse complement.
GGTCTTGTCACGAGTGGGGTCCTCAGGGGTCTCATCCACTCGGGCGGGCGGCTGCCCCGTGTTGACCCAATTGGGGGTGTCGTAGTTGGAGCAGCCGCTCTGGTCCAGCCGCCCGGGCTTGAACTGGCAGCAGAAGCGGTACCCACAGGTCCCGCAGCAGTACTGGTAGATGCCAGCGTTGCAGTTGAACGGTGGGTCCCATTGCCCCATCACGTCGTAGTAACCGCGGCAGCGGTCCCCCCCGGCTGGTGCCGCCCCGGTGGGCGCGGGGGCCGTGGATTCCACCGCCGGTGCCTGGCTGCTGTTCCCGCTCTCACCGGGCCCCCCGGTGCTGGGCTCGCCGCTCCACACCCGGCCCGGCTCCAGCAGCACCAGGCAGCAGATACCCACGACGTAGCTCGGCTCCATCCGCCCGCGGCTCCGCGGGGCCATCCGGGCGAGGGGGGCGAGTTAAAGCCGCTCGCCCAGGACCGGCCGCATGGCCGCCTAAGAAATGGGCTGGGAAGAAGAGGGGCTAGGGGGTGGTGATGGAGAGAAGGGGGGGGGGGGGGGGGGGAAAGGGGGAGGGAAACAAAAAGTGGGGGGGAAAAAAAGTGCGAGGGGACGTACCCTCTCCCCGTCTCTTCCCCGATCGGCCGGCGGGCAGATATTCAGAGCAGGAGGCGAGGCGGGCGGCGGGGAAGAGCCGTTCCCTCCCGCCGGCCGGGGAGGGGAGGCGGCGGCGGGCGGCGGGAGCGGGCGGGCGGGCAGGGGACGGGCGGGCGCCCCATCCCCGCTCCTCTGCCCGCGCCTCCCGGCACCGCGCTCCTTGCGGGAGAGACGGGAGGAAAGAAACAGGGGAAAGCAGCGAAAGCCCTTCGCACCAGGGCGGGAGGAGCGGGAGAAGGAGGAGGAGGAGATGGGGGGGGAGGAGGAGGAGGAGGAAGAGGGCGGGGGGAGGGAGCCGGCGCGTCCAGAGAGAGGAGCGGGGGGCTCGGCTCCCCCGCCGCCTGACAGCCTCCCGAAGAAACCGGAGAAGGTCCTTCAGCGAGTCCTCTGCCTGGCTCCCCGCTGCCACCGGGAGGCAGGACGCCCGCCCTTCCCGTCGGGCTGCCTCGCCGGGCGGCCGGGTCCGAGCGGCACCCGCCCCGCGCTGCCCGCCTGCCCCCCTGGCAAGCCCCCCACCCCCCTGCCCTCGGAGGCACCGCATCCTCCCCGGCAGGAGCTGCGGGGCGGCTGGATGGCACTTTGGGGTCCGGGATGGATGTGTGCTGGAGGGGGACACCGCTCCCGAGGCGGTGGGGTGGCCTCCGACATCCCTGCAGCTATGGGGGGAGGGGAGAGCAGCAGCCCCAGCCCCGTGTGAGCATCAGCGCATCCCCGAAGGGGTGCTGTGCACAGGGGGCTGCAGGAGGGGCAAAGTGGAGGGGGCTATGGGGGCACCCCTAGAAATGCAGCATCTCCGGAGTAACGGTGTTTTTTAGCGAGCCACTGACTGGCCCCTTGCTTGGGCTTTAAAGTCTGGACCTCTCTGGGTGATGTGCACCCACTGCTCTTCTCTCTGGCCAGTGCCACCCATAAAGATGGTTAGTCTTCGTTGGCAGGCCCTCTCCACAGAAGAGGACTGCGTTCCCTGCTCTGGGGCTGTTGCAGCAAGAGCAGGGTTGGGGAAACTGAGGCACCATTTAGCCCCTTGCCCACCACTGGCATGTTGTGCAGCCTGGGACAAGGGTGGCTTGGGAGGAGGGCACTGACACATGGCAGCTGTGGCTGCAGCCTTGTCCCTTCCAAACAGTCCTGCACCCTGCCCCAGGTGAGGGCAGCAAATTGAGCATCACCACATGTCTCCCTCCGAATCACTCCTCCCTCCCTTCTCCTGCAGAGTGAGGCTGGATACAGCCTCATCCTGACCCTGCACTTGACATGTGCCCTGTCAGGCCCCCAGCATGGGGGACAGGGCTACACAGTGCCCACATGGGGAGACGCCAGCCCCCAGGCAAGGGGTGATAGAAAAAGACATCATAATGATGGAGGTGGGAGTAAGTGAGGCTCAGCTCCCTCCAATGGGTAACTCCTTCCAGCCAATGATAAAGCCCCATGGACCAGCCTGTCCCCAGGACCCATCCCTTATCTGCCTACCATGAGTGGTAGGCTGAGGGTCTCACACTGACACGGAGCTCCTGAAGAGAAAACCACCCTGGCTTGGGGCTTGAGCAGCCTCCCAGAGCTGGCCATGGTGAGCTGCTCAGGTGAGAGAGTGCTGCACCACGTGATGTGCAGGGGATGAAAGTCACCATCATCTTCCCTGTACATCACAGCAGTGCAATGTTTTGGGCCAGAGCATCACACAAACAGCTTTCCCCTGCAGTGCAGGAGAAATGCTGACATGTTTTGCCGGGGGAGAGATTTAGGGGATAAAATACGCTCTCCTCAGTCACCAAGCCTGGGCCCTGCAGGCCCCTGGCCACTTCCCATCTGGAGGATGGCAAAAGCCAAAGCTGTTGAAAACATGGATAAGGAGAGCAGCTGGAGCCCGGGACATGTCTGATTGGCCCCCAGTGCCACAACCTAATAGAGATCCATTAGGTAAGGCAGCTTACTGCCTCCAGAGCTTCCCAAAAGAGATAAAAAGCCAGTGAGGCAGAAGAAAACCGCCCATCTCCAAAAGCCACACTTTCCCCCAAATCTCGGAGGGGTTCTCTGATGAAAGGCCCCATCGTCTGGAAGCTGCAGGCTTGGGGGTTGTTAGCGCTAATGGCCAACAGCAGCGTGGGCCTCGGGAGAAGCTGCACAAGCAAAGTTTGCTGCCTGCCCAGGTAATGCCAGCAATCATTTCCCCGGCACTGAGCGATCGCTCCCGACGTGCGTGTGAGCAGAGCCACCCCGGGGGCCTGGAGGCTTTAGCAGGCTGTTAACAGGCTGAGTGAAAAACTGGCCAAAAACTGGGGAGTTTGTTGGAAAATGGTTCCTTGGTGTGACTTGGGAGAAAGGGAATGATTTTAAGGGGGAGAGAATGTTCACTCAGTGTGAAGCAGCCGATTTAAAAGGTCTCTGGGGACGAAGGAGAGAGAGGGGGAGGGATGCTTGCAGGCACTGGCTGCGTGCATCAACCCAGAAGGAAACCAAACCCAAGGGCACGGTGTGAAGGACCACCCCCCTTGGCACATCCCCGGTGCACAGGGCAAGACCCTGCAGGGGCTGGCTTCGTGTGATGCTGGCACTAGGGGCTGCAGCCCACAGCTCCGCTGAGCCATAAGCTCATCTTCGTCAAACAAGTGACCCAGCCACTAGCTGCATCTCCAAAGTGAGGGGTCTGTGGGAGGGAAATCCTCTAGCCTGGCACCCACACCTCTCACATCCCCAGAAATCAGCGGCAAGGACCCGTAGGAAAATTCAGGTCAGCAGGGACCTCCTGAGAAAAAAAACAAAGGATGTGCTTGCGAGATCCGCAGACACTTCTGGGGTTGGGAATTTGGGCGAGGAGCTCCAGTAGGCTTTGGCCACGAGCCTTGGAGGATGTCACAGAAATATCCCCTGCAGTGACAACACCACCCGGACTACGGAAGGGTGTCTCTGCTCCTGCAGAAATAAGATACAGGCAGTTCAACACTGAGCAGGGAGGGATGTGCCGAGCACTGACACGATAAACAGATTGTTTCTGGCAGGGCACAGCAATCTGGAGGAGATCCTCTCCGTCATGGCCAGAGAACCTGACAGACCCAGATCCCTGCTGATCGCTGGGGTGCAAGCCAGGCAGATCTGTCAGACCCCTGCCCGAGGAGGACGGAGCCGTCACCAACACCGATGCAAAGCAGAGCCACAGGAGCCTCCCTGAGTGTGGAAGGCTTTGGGTTGTAATCAGCTCCTGGGGAAAGACAGTGATGGATTTGTCAGAGCCCCAAAGCTATCCAAGGCACCCCTCCTAGAGCCAGGGAATCAGAGACATTTGCCCTCAAAAGTGATTTTTGCCAGGCAGAACCAAAGTGGTCCCTGGGCCAGGGGGTGAACGGAGGAAAGGATGCTACTGTGGGGTGGATACCCCATGGTGAAGGGCTGTGTTGGGGCTGGAAGGCTCCTGCCAGCTGTCATCTCCTGCCCATGTGCCGAGAAGCACTGCCAGAGTGGGTTTTGCTGCTTGCAAATCAGCAGCTAATGCCCAACATCATCAGCTGGGAAGAGCTGAAGGCGAAGGAAAGCTGTCAGGAAGAGCTTCCAGCATGCGCTGTGACACTGTCCCCTGCCTGGAGACAGAGGAGAGGCAGAGCTTCTGACACCATCCCCGAGGGTACGTGGGGTGATGGTGTCCCCTGCACGTCCCACCACCCTGCAGGACACTCTGGAGAAACCTGTTCCACTTCAGAATTTCAGCTACTGAAGCTGGTGCAGTTCAAGCCAGAGGTAGAGCTGGGGGAGAGGCTTTTCCTGAATTTGTCTTCGTTATGGGGCGAATGTCTTTGGCCATCAATGTCCTGCTGGGAAGTCCTGACTTTTCCCAGACCCACTGTCTAGGACCAGGATAAGGGATCCCCAGGGTTGGGTGTTGGGCTAATGCACAGTAAGATGCTTCTCCCCTCCACATGCCTTCACAGGAACCCAAAGGAGATCTTGGTCTTCTGGTGTCAGTGATGGAAAGCTAAGAAAGGGGAAAGATAAATGCACTGGGAAGGGGCACAGGGACACATTGGCAGTGCCTGCAGCAATCCCCAGCTACCCTATTTCCAGCCCAACGTGCACAAGGGTTTTTATTCTCCTGCCTGTGTTTGATGCTCTGGCTGTAAAACGGCTGTAAAACAGCAACTGTGCCTCGTAACGGCTTACAGAAGAACACAGAAGCATATGTGCCTTTACCATTACAATCATAATTGCAAACATTCAGAAGTTGAGATTTGCAAGTTCCCAGCTTCCCAAAGGCTGCTGGATTCAAACCCAAACGACATCCAGAGGAATCAGGAGAAAAACAGCTCAAAGCAAGGGTTTATTTTTCATTTACGCTGTGGTATGGGCAAGCAGAATCAGGGCTGGCAGCCCGAGCTCCTCCGGCTGCCACTGTTAGAGAGCAGCCATGCCCCAAGATATAGCCACGGAGGCCCCCAAGCATTGGCTGCGACCCCCAGGGTCCCAGTGGGTCTGGCTGTGTTATGGATTTTGCATATAGGATTAGTTCTGGAAACTGTGCTGGTGGTGGGGGCTGTGCTGGTGAATGCTCCTTCTGTGCAGCACTCAGCACCCAGCAGCTCGCTGGCCCCAGGGGCTTTGCTAGCACGGCCTGGAGGTGATGGTGTGGATGAGTGCTGCATCTTTGCAGTCCCCTTTACACTCCCCTGAGCTTTGGGGTGGCCAGCGACCCAAAACTGTCCCCTTTCCAGTGCCTGTGAGTGGAACGGGAACAGCTCAGCCTCCAAAACCTGTCCTCCATGCTGGGCTTGTGCAGCGGATCCCTGCTGCTGTCTTGGGGGGAACCTGACCATTCTCTGCTTTCCCGCTGGAGGCAAATTTCCACCAGCCTTTTTGAGCATTAAAAGTCCATATAAGCACACCTGGAAGTGGTGGTGGAACACAGCCCAGCTCACCCAGCAGGGTATCAGCATCCCTAGCTGTGCTCCCCCTTCCCGGTCCCTCCTCCCCTGGCCTCTCTCACCTCTGAGCACCCCTCGTGTAAGGCTTTGATTCAAACCCCAACCATTTAGGGCAAAATACACCCAGATGGAGAAGGGATGAGAGCAGCAGTGGCATCCCCAGGGCTGGGGGATCCTGCTGCGTGTAAAGGGGGGGTCTCCCGCAGAGCGAGTGGGAGACAGCGGGTCCAGCCCCGAGCATCTTTTGCCAACTGTGGAGCAATTAACCCCGGTCTGTGGCAGCAAAAGGGACCCAACGCTTCCCCCCCTGTGCTTCAGGAGCCGATGGCGGTAGCGGCAGAGCGAGCTGCTGGTGTTTGCCGGGGGAGGCTTGGCGAGAGGAGGCCATATGGCCAGGAGCAGCGTGCAGCGTGGCCGTCCCGGCGGCAGACCGGCAGCAGCGGGCAGAGCTTCTCCTCGGGAAGGATGGCCGTGCCAAGTGCAGGCTCTGGCACAGGCACCAGCCGGCTGCCAGGTACGCTCAGGTGCCGCAGGAGGCTCGGAGTCCATGGGGCAGCATGGTGGGATGCCTACATGCAAACCAGCTGCTCCTCCTCTTCATCCCTGGGTGCCAGGAGATGTGTGTAGGGGGGGGTCTCATCAGCCCTGTCTGGGTTTATGCCAGGTGGGTGTCACCATGCATGGGTTATAACAGGGAGTAAGTGCCGATGAGCCGTGGCGGACGCGGGGAATGCAGGCTGTGGAAGGGGATCCACGATGTAAGTGTGTGTGAGACTGCTGGGTGCACACACGTGCCAGGGGGGGTAGTGTGTGTGTGCTTGTGTGTGCATGAAAAGGCTGCACGTGTGCAGGCACACACACAAGTGCCTGGAGGTGCCATGCGTGTGTCAGCACACGGGGAAGGAGAGCGGGCATGTGCTGTGTGACCCTGAGCTGGTGGCCGTCTCAGGGAGAGGTTGGGTGGGCATGCCATGGCGAGGGGAACCCTGTGGGGCAAGGTGACTTGAGGGGCTGGAGCAGCCAGTCTGCCTGGGCGTTAGAGGGGCTGGCCAGGGCAGCTGACTGGTATCCAAGCTGGGCTGCCCAGTGCTTGCAAACCTCCCAGCAAGAGGATGAAATCTCCTTTTCTTCTCCAAGGACACCGTTTCGACATGGAAACAGAGACTGGTTAGGCAATTAGCAGAAATCAAATGCCCTGAGAAAGAGGAGAGTCAGGCAAGCATCGGGGAAGGCTTACGATCAGAACTGGGCAGGAAAGGTCCTTGCCTAATAACACGGAAGGGAAGGCAGGGCCCGGCAGATCAGGTTTGCTTTTCACACGGCAGAGGATGAGGATGAGGGAGAAGGTAAAGCAGATGTGCACTGCTGCTGTGCGGAGCAGCACACCACCTTTGGGACCACCGCTTGCCTCCTGCCACCCTTCCCCGGGCACGTGCCGCGCTCTCCCCTTCTCCATCAGCAGACTGCGGGCTCTGTTTACCCTTGGCTTCCTGAGAGTGGTCCCAGGGCAGATGCTCTTGTCCTTTGATGTCTCTTTTCCCCGGATTAGCGAGGAAGGAGAAGGCTTTGCTATCAGAGGGCTGGCTGTGGGCAGAGCTCCCTTGCCCACTGGGAGCCTACGGGCTCTCAAGCCAGCTTCATTTTGGCCTGATCTGCCTTTGCGAGTGAGACCTGCTGAAGATGGCCCAATCCTATTAGTGTCAGGGATTTGCTTCAGGTCTCCTGTCATCAACCCAATGACATTTTGCTCTGTAATAAGCCTGCCTTTTGGGAGGCTAAAAATCAAACGTGCCGCTTTCCTTCCGTAGGAATTGTCCCTGTGCCATGCAAGCAGGAGCCTCACTGCAGCAGTCAGGAGTCACCTTGGTGCTCCCACCAGATATGGCATTCTCCTTCCACCTCCCAAATCCCAGCCCAGGGACAGGACAGATGCCATCAGCAGCAGGGCTCTGGGTGGAACAAGTCCTTTGTTTGTCACCCAGGGATGCCAGCTGAAGCTTTGTGCCCCTCAGAAGGAAGGGTAGGAGCAGGCAGTGTCAGATCGAGGGGCTGTCTGGTCCCAGGAACCATGTCTGACAGCAGCCAAAAGGAGATGCCAAGGACATAGTAGGAGACCAACCATTTAATGGGACTTTCCCCAGGCTATCTCCCCGTCTCCAGGAGCCTGGGGCTGGAGGATTCCTGACCCAGGGGTTATTTCTTGGGTTTGGTACATCTCAAAGGATTTGAGCTTGTCTGGGCTTCCCTTGAACCTGTGTAAAGTGCTCATCACCTGCAGTAGCTGGTAGCTTAAAATCTCTGCTGCTGAGCCTCAGTCACCCTCTCTGTCCCACTCGTCATTGCTTCAGCCCAGGAAGATGGAAAATATTCACTGGATCTTCCTGAAAATCATTTTTTCAATGTAATATGCTTGCCACCAGTGTTGCCACCATTTCTAATGACAGCAGAAGAGTCTTATCATTGGGGCTGGGTTGTCTCCACGTCTTGGAGATCCTGGACCTCTCCTGCCTTCCTGTCTCCCCAACAAGTGTGAGCAACCACACAGAGCATAAGGTCATTGGGAGTTGGTGGGGTGAGTGAGTTCAAGCAAATCTTTTCAGGGATAAAAAAAATCCTGTGAGGATGGAGGAAGACTGACATGGCACAGTGCAGTCTAAAGGTGAGAGGAAAGCTAATTAGTGAACAGCTTTGAGAAGAACAGAAGGGCATTGGGTGGGGGCACTCAGCCCTGGGAGATGAGTGACAGCAGAAACTCCTGTGATGAGGGATGCAAGAGGACCAATGGAAAAACCTGGGGAAAAGAAGGGAAGGAAAAGAAGTGAAGATACTGACTCCCAGCAAATTATTTCTGAAGATCTACCTGAGGCTTGTGAAGTGCCCAAGCCAGACGAGTGGCTCAGTAACTACCTGCAGCTCTACAAAGGACAGGGTAAGAGGGCAAACGTGCAAGGGGAAGAACAGAAAACAGGTGTAAATGCAGGGTTGTGGCTGCTCAGCTGATTTTTAAAGCTTGCCAGCATTTGTCACAACCAACAGAGGTAATTGTAAATGCGAGGAGAAAAATCAGCACTTGGCATCTGCCAGCAATGAGTTTTCCTTCCACGGCCAACAGCACGGAGAGTCCAGCAGCCTCGGGCCAGGTCTGAAACAGGTTTAAAAACTCCTGGTCATCATCCTTTTTAAGAAGGGAGCATCTGGCCCTGTGGCAGCTGGGGAAGGGAAGGCTGCAGTTCACCAAGCTGGGCACTGGGAGAGGAGCTTGGATGGAGAGTCCCTTTGCCAGGGTCCTGTCTGGGGGGTGGGAAGGGGGAACCGGGCTCTAGGCAGAGCAAAATTGGCTCAGGGAACTGCTCACCAGCACGCCCCAGAGCTGCCACGTTCTCCCAGGCATGTCACTGGGCACAGCGTGGCCAGAAGTATCTTCTGATTTCTGCTCCCTTAGAGTTTAGGAGAATGAGGCAAGACCTTGATTTTGCAAGGATCAAAGATGCAGAGCCCTAAGCATTTGGAAATGTGGGAGTGATCTTGCTCCAATTCGTCCCTTATGAGCAAAGACTTGATGCCTGGTTTCGTGGGGAGGGCTGGCAGCTGAGGGCTGCTTTAGCTAAAGTATTTCCAGTGCTTTAGGTGAAGGAGAAAACCTCAGACACTTGCACCACCCTGAAATGGGAAAGTGCTACTGTGCATCAAAAATACCTCACACCAATGGGCTCTTTGAAGGGCCAGGGGGTGTTTTAGCTTTGAGCTCACATTTGGATGTTCAGCTCACACTTCCAGCTTGTCCTTCAGCCCTGGACAGAAGTTTGCTGGCTGCATGGGGACAGTGGCCACCACCAGCTTACCCTCAGTGGGTGGCAAGACCCGTGGGAGAAGGGGCAGCTGAGATGGTGTCTGCAGGGATACGTCGTGCCTTGCTGAGCAGCCGAGTTGCAAAGACCAAAAAAAAAATCAGTCTTAAAAATTAGCAACACCTGAGCAGCCCTTCTGCTGTCTTCCACATCTCCAGAGACATTTCTTTGTTGCATCAGCTTTACCTCAGGGGATGGATGACTCCGCAAGCCGCGCTGCCCTCACCGCCACTCTCGTGCCTCTTCCTCCACCCTGGCTGTGCAAGGGGGGCTCAGTGGCTTTAGAAATTAAAGGATCTGGAGCCCTGAAAGCCCCACCAGGTTCCCCACCCACATAAATGCCTGTGGTGCTCTGCCTTTCAGTATCAAATCTTGGGTTTCTAGTCCTTCTGCTCACAGAGAAAAGCCATGCACAGGTAAAACAAGTGCAGCCTGGAGGCTCAGGAGCCAGAGGTGAAATAAGAAAAGTGCCCAGACTTTGCTTTTTTCCCTTTAATCTCTCCATCTTCATGCCAGGTTTTTTGTTTTCTGCAAGCCTGGCTCCTGCCTCAAGGTGCCCAAGGGTAGCACTGTGCCAGGGCGCTCTGGGATGGCTGCTGGTGGCCTGGGAGGACTTTGCAACCTCCTCCTGCAGCAAAGATGCTTTTCCATTGGAGTGGGCGAGCTGGGCTGCCAGCACCCATCCCACCCTCCCTGCGTGTGGCAGGGGTGCTGGGCAGGTTGCCGGCCCCTTGGTCTCCATTCAGCTCACACCAGGGGATGCATCCCCATCCACACAGCACGTCTGGAACTGTGGATACTCTTCAGGATGCCTCACGAAGAGCTGGTCCCCCTCCCCTTGCCTCTTCCCTAGGGCAGCCGTGCTGCGTGGCTCCATACAAATGCAGCAGGAGGACAGATCTGAGGAGACAGGAAGAAAATGAACTCCCTTAAATGTGATGGAGGCAACTGCCTGGTTCTGTCAGCCATCACCCTCCCCACACACCCCTAGCTTGTCTCCCGTTGTTTTTCTCTCTCTCTGGGTATAAGATGTCACAAGGATTAGGTCCGAATCTCCCCTGGGTTCTGCAGCTCGCCCCCTGCTCATCTCTTGAGGTCACCTTGAAGGCTGGCTCCGTTCCCTCCAAACTGGGTGTCATCTGCAAAGGCAACTGCAGTGGAAATCACGCCCTGGAAATGTTGGGCACGGGCAGATGTGGAGCTCTGTTGTCACCATTCACGAGCAAGCCCTTTAAAATGTTCTGACCTGGTGACCAGTTAGTGTCATCACTGGAAGAGGGATGTACTGCTCACAGAACTAGCTGGGCTGCTTCAGGGCAGTGGGGATGGAGCCAGGGAAGGGGGAGATGCTCAGACAGAGCCCTGGCTCCAAACTTTCTGAGTTTTCCTGTGGTTCCCGGGTGGAAGAGGAGTTGTAGCCAGATGGAAGCCCATGAAACCCGGTGCCTGGGCAGGGTTGCCTGAGCCATGCTGTCATGATGATCCTGAGGTGTGCAACAGCACGTGGTAGGGCACACGGAGACTTGCAGCAGTGAGTGGCTCCGTGTCCCAGGATGGACACTGGGGGTCATTGATGTCAAATGCTGTTATGGCCTTGCTGGCAACAGATGCAAATCTTGTGGGCTCTCCTGGTGCACATCATCCCCTTCGTGAAACAACTCCGTGGGGCCATATTTGCCCCTGATGCTCCAGGGCCATCCCTGCTTCCCTGTACCCACGGGTCTGGGGCTCTCTGGCTTTTTTCCTTCTGCCTCTCTCCCTCACACATCCACCCACCTCGGCATGCTGCCTCCGACACTGCCAGGGTGGCCACCTTCCTTCCTGCTGTCCCAGAAGAGAGCCAATGCTGTCCTGGTGTGTGGCACCTCTGCAGTGGGGCTGCCTTGCTGCTGGGCTTTTAATGAGGAGTTAATTGCAAGTAACAGTCTGGGCAGAGGAGATCTCTCCTAGGTCTCCAGGTCCACTACAGCACAGGAAGAACAAGAGGTGGGAGCTTCGGTGCTGCTGGTAAATGTACTCCAAGGCAGGCAGAGAGGGAGCAAGGGCTGAGGCATCTTTATTCCCTCTTGACCCATTTAAAGCAAGTGCCGGTGACTAAGGGAGCCAGCAGGAGAATAAAAATACCTCCCACATGTTTCTTAGGAGGTCAGGGACAGAAATAGGGGTGCCATCACCTCTCCAGAGAGCGGTTGGGCTCACCCAGTGTTTTGCAATCCCAAAGGTGGAGTCCCCCAGTGCCTCTCATGGAAAACACGACCACATCAGGGGTTCAGAGCCTCCTGAGTACGATCCCAAGAGTCAGCCCCTTGTGCTCTCCCTTTCCTTCCTTGGGGATGGAGCGACTGGAAAATCTCCTCCCAAAGTGATGGTTTTCCCTCAATGCTAACAAAAGGAGGAAAGCATCATGCAAGGACACGTTTCTCACTGACCTTACCCATGCGGGTCACTATTCTGCTGCCAAAATGCCTGTAACCACACTGCTCACCCCTTTGGGGTTGCATCCCTGTGTGGGCTCTGGTGGTCAGAGGGATGGATCCTGGGGCTCTGCTCACCTCCCTGGCCTGAACTGCTCCGGGTGCTGTGTTGCCACCTCATGGGAAAACACCCAAATTTCCTGTGCCTCTGGGCAGAGCTATTCTTAGCCCACCAGTGCCTTTCATTGAGACATCCTGTGCTCTGCATGGTCCACTCGGGGAGATGAGTTGGGCTGGCCTGGGTGCATGGGTGCAGAGTGAGACCTGGTGGTCTGGGACTCATCCTCTCCATCCCCCAGCACCCATTGCCAGCAGCGAGGAGGTGGGTGAGCTGGCTGCCAGAGTGGGAGGTGACAGTGGTGGTATTTACCATGAAGTGGTGAGCACAGGTCCCACACCTCGGCCAAGAGCTGCCATGGAACAGACAGTTGCTGGCTGTGCAGTGGGATTGCTTGATGTATCTTACAAGGCTTGCTGATGGATTGCTCCACAGCACTCAACTGCCTGCCAAATTGGATCCAGCGACCAATAGAGTCTTCCCAGTGCTGCACTGCTAATGAGTCCTGCCTGGACAAATAAAACCCTTCCAAAAAACATGATTATGAGCAGACCATGGTGCTCACTGTTCTCAGATGAGAGCCTGCTGCCTTCCAAGTCCCTGTCCCACCATGCCTCGTAAGGAGGGGGCAGCAGCAGGCTGGGGGCAGGGCAAGGTCTGGGTAGGCAGTGGGGATCTGGTGATGCCTTCCTGGCCTCTCTGTTGGCTTTTGCACTTGGAGCTGCCTCAGCACACCAACGTTTTGCAAGAAAGATGCTGGAGACTTCTTCAGGTCGTACAGCCACCCGCTGCTTCCTTAAACCTTGGAAAAACACCTTTTGCAAGCAGACAATGAATGAATGAACCTGGTTTCTTAGCAAACCAAAAGGTCTTAAACCAAGCAAGCAGACTGCAGAAGATACCTTGTCTGCTTGACCACAACTAGCAGTTCAGGAGGGAGGCAAATCTCATGTGGGAAGATGCTGTGGACTTTGGGCAGCACTCATCTTTTGAGGGGTTTGCCCATAAAAATCTGGGGGCTTGGGACAAATGGGTGAGTTACATCAAGGAGCCGGCACGCTCGGGGTCTCCCCACATTCCCCCATTGGCACAAGCTCTCTGCTGGGAATGAAGAGGGTTTATAAAGCAGAGAGCAAATTAAGTCTCTCCTGCCTACAGTTTTCATGGACTCATGTAACTCCTAAATCTGGGTGAGTGTTATCAGGAGGCTGAATATCGAGGTAGAGGTTTATATATGCTGGCTGGTTGCACAGCATGCCGAGCAAACACTGACAGGAACCCAAACATTGCCATCCCTGAAGCACTTTCCCACTTAGTACATCCACTCAGATGTATAAGCAGACTGTGTAGGGCAATGCCTCAATGCTAGTGAGGGTGTAAGTTGGTCTCCTGGAGAGGCAGAGTTATTGGGAGAAGCACTATACACTGAAATAGGGCAGTCCTGCTTACTAAATCTGTAATTCCAGCTCTGGCTATATTTTCATCTTTCTAATAATAAGTACAAATATAGTAAGGATGAATCACAGGCTGCAGGCTTCGGGGTTTTTTTTTTCCCTCCTTTCTCTGTGAATCCGTCATGTGAGGGAGAGGGGCTGGTGGAGAAGAGGAGCTCAGACCCAGGGGAGATCCTATCCCAAGAAAGTCTAAACCCTAAAAACCCTTCCCCTCGCACCGCTGGGCAGCGTTGGTCGTGGCCAGGAGCCTGCGGTCCCTCCCGCTCTGGTTTCCTCCATCATTTCTCCCCATCAGCCTAACACTGCTGCCCAGGGATGTTCCTTTCCTGGACTGTTACCAGCCCACTGGAGCCACCCCATCCCTGTCTGCATCCCAGAGCTTGTACATCTGGGTAGCTGGCCACAGCTGGATTTGCCCGCTGGGAATTTCTTTTGCTTTGTCGCGAGGACCTTTTGCAAATGTTAATGCTTCCCTCTCGCTGGAGAGCTCTCCGGCTGATCTGCCAGAACTCATTTCACACGCCTCTCCTAAAACCATGCCCTTTGCTTTCCCCAGTGCTCAAGCTGAAGCGGAGCCCGGCGTGCCGGCGGCGTGCGGGGAGCGCGGCTCGCTGGCTGCGTGCGGCTCTGGGGGTGGCAGACCAAGGGGTTAAGTGCTGCCCAAAGTGAGCATTTGATGGCTTGGTGGCTTCCAGGGCCTTGGGACTGGAGAGGTGGGAAGGCTGGAAAGTGCAGAGCCAAGGAGCTGTGGAGTGATGACAGAGGTCTGTGCTGGACTCCACGGGTACCCTCAGTGGTGGGAAGAGGATGGACCAGTACATCCCTTGAAGCAAGATGGGTTTCTGCACATAAACCCAAGTTCAAAGTATTTAGGCATGACCATTTTAGCTGCGGATAGCTCTGGATTTGGGCTGAAAGCAAGGGGTGAGCTAAAGATAAGCTTCCCTTAGCAGCTCCCAGGCCAGCGGTTGCCTCCCAGTTACAGGAGCCCACCCATACTGGGCTGTACACACCATCCAATGCACGGCCTTTATGTATTCCCTGCATTGCCACTGCCACTCTCCGGGCCATGGGATGTGCCTCAGCGGGTCCCTGAGGCTGAGAGAGCACAGAAGCCTGGCTGTCAGGCAAGAGGCAGCAGGTGGAGGAGGCATCTCACAGAAAGTGAACCCCAGGAGCAAGGAGCTATCTCCCAGGCACAGCGTCAGTGCCCAGTTGGTTACCCGCTGTCACTGGGAGGTGGTTTTTAGGGAGCCCTTTACTGCTGCCTCTCGTGGCCTTTCAGCAATGGGGCTGGAGTAGGCAGGGAAACACTGGGGATGGGTTAGCAGCATTCCTGAGAAGCTGACCTGGCGCACACCCTGCTGCTCTCCAAGCCCTTGCAGAGGGCTCTCAGCAGCCCCCTGACACAATGTGCCCATGCACGTGGGCATCCCCTCCCCCCCATCTCCATTTCCCCAATCCCCTCTATCTCCTGCATCCCTGCAGTCACTGCATCCCCCTGCATCCCCCAAACCCCTTTCACCCTTCTATCCCCCACATCCCACCACAGTTACATAACCTCCATCATCCCCTGCATCCCTGCATCCCCCCAGCCCAGACAAGCATGCAGGTTATGGGGAGCCTCCGATTACCCCCCAGTCACCGTAAGCCGTACGCAAGGACATTCAGGGTTTACCCTCCACCAGCAGGGCTCCCCCCAGATATCCCTGTTGGGAAATGCCACGGGGAGATCCGGATTCGGTCCCTGGCACAGGCCCTCCCTGACCAGCTAGTCACGACTATCATCTCTGTGGCTGGAGCTGATTAAATCCATCCGAAATGCCTCGGGGGGGATTTTTCCTTTTTTTTTTTTTTCTTTTTTTTTTAATAATTCACGGTGTCACTACAGGGCATGAAGTTTGCTTTGCTGAGTTTGTTTTCCTGTTTCCTTGCGAGATAAATAATTGAGAAGCTGAATAACAAACCAGAAACCCAGAGAGACCATTACGGGGAATATGCTGGGAAATGTGTCACCTCAGTGGCATTTATAGATTCCATTTTGATATTGGGGCAGGGTGTGGAGGGAAGAAGCAAGAGGCAATTTGACAGGAGGAGATTGAGAGGGAAGGCCTCTGAGAGGGGGAGCTGTGGCTATGAGGAAGGTCTGTGGTGGGCTTAGGGATGCTGAGAGGTCTCTTCTTCTCCCTCATCCCAATCTGCATCCCTTTCTGTCAGCCCCTCAATGGCATTGCCCAGCACCAAAATGATCCTCCCTCTAAATTAGAACAGGAAGCACTTCCAGCATCTCCCACTGCAAATAAGCAAGGACCACCCTCAGGGGAGAGCAGTGATGGTCACGGGGGGCCAGCGAGGGTGGCTAGCCATGGCCACTCCTCCTGTGCCCATACTTTGCCCCTTCTCTGCTCCAGGGAAGGGGACTGGGCCCCCTCCGCAAGAACTGTGGGGTCCTTGGTGGGCATTCCCAGAGATGCTTACTGTGTCTCACCCCTGGGGATGCCCAAAGAGAAGGTGAACATCTTAGCTAGGGAAAACAGTGCTTTAAAAAAGAAAGATTATTTGAACATTTGAATTTACCCGATAGCGAAATTTCCAGTGCTGCATTTAAATCATCTGCTTTAAAATTACTCTCACTTAATGAAGAAATTAAAAGCCTTGTAAATTCTTACCAAAAAAAAAATTATTATTAGCAAAGAATAAGAATTGTAGGGTTTTTTTTTTTTGGAGAAAGAAGATGCTATTTGCATGTTACCCCCACCATAAACTTGTGTTTAAACTGCCATCCTGAGCTCGGCCTCAGCCACAGCTCTTGGCTGCAGCTGCCTTCATCCTGGATTCTCTCTGCTCCACGAAATGCTGGTGTTTCTCAGATCAGGAAGTGGTGTATGAGTGGCAGGAGCCAGTCAGACTGCAACCCCTCTAAGGAAGGAAACGAGAAAGACATCTGCATCATCGAAACCTTTCAGGACAGGCAGGGGGAAAGGATGGGGAAATCTCCTGAAAAAAAACCCCACCTGCCTTTCCCTGCTTCTCTCCTCCCAACGTGCATCCCACGGCTGTCACCCAAACCCCTGCACTCGCCCATCGATCCGGGCTCAGAATAGCTCCTGCCAGCAGCCTGCGAGCTGCAGTTGGCTGACACCGGAGCCACTGGGTGAAGGACATGGGGCCTCACCCCCATGGCACCCTGCTGCCAGCCACCCTCCTCCCAGTACACCCTCCCAGTACACCCTCCCAGCTGCACCCCAGGCTCTCAGCACAGCCCCACGCTTGGAAAAAGGGTGGGGAAAGGGGGGGGGAAGATGCAAGGTGGGCTTGCAGCAGGCTGGGTTGAGCCACGTGCTCCAGCTTCAGCCCTGGCTACCTCGCTGCCTGGTGGATCCCATCTGGGGGGACCCTGGCTTCCACATCCCATGTTCACTTCCACAGCCCGGTGGCAATGGTGTGATGGGGGCAGCCAAGCTCCTGGAAGGAGGAGAGCCCTGCATCTCTCAGAGGTGTCCCTGGAGGTTGGGGGGAGGGGGTTGGTCTCTGTCACATCAGCTCCTTGACGGGAGCGCAGAGGCTCTCCCCATGCAATCTGCCTGTCGCCACTGATCACTTCAGGTGTCAGATGGGGTTTGTGTCACTCGGCAGGGTTCTCCCAGCCTTGCTAGCTGGGATCAGGACGAAGAGTGAGTTTAAAATGACCCCACTGGCTGTGGGAGACAAGGGACTCCCCCTGTGAAGCCCAGGAGATGTGCAGGTTTGCCCTACGCCTTCCCTGGGGCCTCTTCTTGGAGCAGGGCCAGGCTGATGCCATAGCATAGGGCTGAGCATCCTCCCCCATGAGGCTGAGCATCCTCCCCACCTGGCACGTCCTGTCCCTGCATCCCTGGGGTGTGATGTGTGTCAAATTCCCAGGCACCCTGAGAGCATTCGGGGCAGTGGCAGGGGGCAGGGGAGGGGGTCTCCCTCACTCCTTCTGTGTGTCCTCCAGCCCTGGGTGCACCTACAGCCTGGCAGGTGGCTCTGGAGGCTGGTGACATCACTCTGGGTCTTGGCAAAAGGGTTTGGAGGGGTCTGGCTTGGGGGTGAAGTTTCTCCAAGGGAGGTGAAGCTGAGGGCATCGTGGTTCCTGCTCAGCCACTTTGGTCCCTGAGGTTGGGTTTTGGGTGCTCCCCTGCAAACCCTGTGGTGCCGGCCTTGCTCCGTGGCATGGGGGAAAGTGTGGGGCTGTCCCTTGCCAGAAATGCCAGGGGAGCAAAGGCAGGCTCACTGCAGCCCTTCAGGTGGTTTTCTGGCTCTTCTACCCCTCTGCCCCCTGGGGAACCACTCGCCGAGCACTGCCAGCAAAGCGGGGAGCAGTGGGGGTGGCCCCGAGGGAGATCATCAGCCCATGAAGGCAGCGAGGAAACCCCCTCCACGCCAGGCATCCAGGCGGGCACTGTACCCCCTCCCACTGCTCCCCCGGCACCCTAAAATACCTGGAGAAGGGAGATGAGGGAAAGCAGCCAGTGCCACGTCTTGGATTCTCCCCAGGGTGCCCACGGACCGAAGAGATCCTGACACTGAGCAAAGGAAAGGGAGGCTGATCAAAGTTGAGTGGTTTTTTTTTTTTTTCCTCTTAATCTTTCCTTAAGTGTGAACACCATCTGGCTCTCCCAACTCCGTCAACACTTCCAGTCCCCAGGCAGCTTCGCTCTTCCTAATTACTGTCATTAGGTGGTGGGTAGCGATTAGGGAGGGATGCTGATGAGTGGCATCAGGAAGGGATGCTGATGAGTGGCATCAGGAAGGCCGTGGTCCCCCAACAGCCTTGTGCAAGGGGCTGGGACGCCTCTTCTCCCCAGACTCGGGTCTCTTCCAGCTGATGAGATTGGTGGGTAGCACAGCAGGGTTTTTTTTTCAGTATGGGGAGGGGATGGGGAAGGGAGGTGCCAGCTGGCAGGTCCGAGTCCTGGGGCAGCCCCCAGGGAGGCCTGACACCTCTGGGGATGGGCTGCTCCAGGGAGAGGGGTGATGCTCCAGGCTCTTGGGGAAAGAGCAGCAGCTTGTTGCCTCCTGCTCTGCTTCTGGTTGGCCCACCTCTCCATGCCTGCTCTGCTTACAGGTACCCAGCCACTAGTGACCATTTCTCCTGAGGCCATGGTGTTGGGCTGTGTGGCTGGATGGAGGTCAGGGAGCCTGTGGGACCGAGAAGGGTTTGACAGACATAGCTGCAGAAGACCTTCACCCAGGGTACCCAGTGCTTGACCTCCCTGGGCCACCACTCTCTGTTGGCCAGCTGGCTCCTGCCTTTAGGACCAAGGATGAAAATCCCCCCCTCTGTCCTTAGGAACAGCAACACTTCCATCTTTTACCACCAGCATCTTTGGTGGGACTTGCAGGAGCTCAAACACCCCCATCTTCAGGGAGCTGGTGGTGTTGAAGTGGCTAGGGGTACACTTGAGGTGGTTTTGCAGCAAGCAGGGTTTTATCTCTGTCTCCTTCCTCCTGCTCTGGGGTTTTCTCAGACTTTCCCCTGGCACTCTCCAAAACCCCATGCCTCTGTGGCTGGGTGAAGCCCGATCTCACCAGCCTTTCTAGGCATTTTTGCGGGCAGTGGGGCAGGCACCTGGCTGGGGAAGGAAGCACAGCTCCTGACTCACAGGGGGAAGTGAGAAACTGCTGTGGAAATTCAAAGATGGGCAACACCCTCCCCCCCAAAACCAGCTTGCCCTGCTCCTTGTCTTGTCAGCCAGCTCCCAGGGTGGCCACAGGGTGGATGGAGGTGGCCAAGAAGCAGCTGTGCACAAGGGACACGTTGGTGAAGCTGGTGCAGAAGGTGTCCTTCCATCTCACAGTCTTGCTGTACCCCCAGGATCACTGTGTCAGAGACCCCTGAAACCAGGGGAATGGGCAACAAGAAGGTGCCTCCCCATAGAGACCTCCGAGGGTGCATTGGCAATGGGTTCACTTTATTCTTTAATTTTTACAACCCTATTTTTAAGCTCCAATCCCTTTGCTCTCCACTGAGAGGAGATGGACAGCCCCCTGCCCTGTACGTAAGGATGGAGAAGCATTCACGGAGGGGGCTGCACATCCCTCCGAGGCCCACGTGGTCTGGCTGGCTGGGCAAGAGGGGAGCATTGCCCCACCACAGTTGGCAGCCAGGCAGGCAGGGTGTGCAGAAGATGCCCCCCACACCATAAAACAGAGGGGAGCCGAGGGGCACTTGCCGGCTGAGGAATCCAAAGTGGATCCAAACGCTGCTTCTGTGAACTGCAGATGCCGTCGGTGGCCCATAGAGGAGATGCCTGGCTGAAGCTCTAGAAGAAGTGAGAGCAGAAGCCCTTACCTGAGCAGAAAGAGGGGCTTTTTCAACAGAATTTGTATGGGAGTTTCTTTTTCAACTTGCCATGCTGGTCAGGGTGGGCAATGCATCTGCAGGGTTGAGCTGCAGCCATCCCCTGGCAGGAAGCATGAGATGCTCCTGATAGTTCCTGCTCCATTTCCCTCTCGTCCCTGTTTCCTGTGAAGCAGTTTGCTCTGCCTCCCATGAGCAGTCCTTCTTCCAGCACCAAAGCAATCCCCAGCCCTGCTCCAGATGCACCAAGGTTGCTTGAAGTCACTTCACAGGGTTGGGTGCAGAGCATGGGAATGAGGAGATGCCTGATAAGTGCCATAGGGATACTCCTCCTGTGATGAGCAGCATGGATGCTGAGGATAACTGGGACCCCAGTGCTGGAGCCTCCACAGCTCCTGCCAGTGAGCCACCGGTGCGTGAAGCCGCAGGAGACAGTCACTGGACACATGGACCCACTCCACCACCATCAGTCCCCAGGCTGAGATGGGGACCCATCGTGTCCTGGGTCATGCAGAGCCTCAGCCAGATGAATGCTCACCTCCACCAGCACATAGAGGTCCGGGAGAGGAGCTCTGGTGAGGAATTTGGGCATTGGCACCTATGGTTCCCTTTATGGGACAGATGCCACAAATCTGTCCCCAGTGTCACAATCAGGGGAGAAGAGGGTGGGTCATCCTTCCACAAGAGTGTCTGGTCGTGCAGCCCCAGAAGAGAGCTCAGGCTTGGGCAGGGAGTCACCTTCCCATCATCAGAGGGACATCCCCTCTGCACAGTGCCACGATGTGACCCTATCACGAGCTACGGCCCTCAGCATCCCACTGGCACTTGGCAGCCCTGCTCCCACGTCTTGCTTGGCCATCTGTGCTCTGCCCCCAAAGCTTCCTGGGTGAGGAAGCCACCTCACTGAAGGAAGAGCAGACCTGGGCTGCCACCAAGATGGTGCTTCATGCAAATAGCACCCCCTCAAAGGCACTTCTAACCGCAGCCCTCCAGGGCCAGCAGGGTTTCTCACCCTACCCAGTGGTCTGGCTTTGTTCAGCAAGGGGGATCATAGCATCACAAAATCATTAAGGCTGGAAAAACCCTCCAAGATCATCAAGTCCAACCTTCTACCCAACACCTCTATGACCACTAAACCATGCCATGAAGTGCCTCATCTATATGTTTTTTGAACACCTCCAGAGATGGTGGTGCCATCACTTCCCTGGGCACCCTGTTCCAACTCTTAACTATTCTTTCAGTAAAGCAATTCTTTCTACTATCTAATCTGAACTTTCCCTGGCACAACTTGTGGCCATTTCCACTTTTCCTGCCACTAGTTACTAGCGAGAAGAGGCCAACACAGACCTCACTAAAACCTCCTTTCAGGTACCTGTAGAGGGCAATAAGGTCTCCTCTCAGCCTTCTCTTGTTCAGGTTAAACAACCCCAGCTTCCTCAGCCTCTCCTCATAAGACATGCTCTCCAATCCCCTCACCAGCTCTGTTGCCCCCTCTGTACTTGCTCTTTCTTATACTGTGGTGCCCAAAACCGAACGCAGTACTTGAGGTGATGCCTCACCAGTGCCAAGTGCATGGGGACAATCTCTTCCCTCCTGCTGGACACGCCATTTCTGATCCAGGCCAGGATGCTGTTGGCCTTCCTGGCCACACCGCTGGGTCATAGTCATCTGGCCATCAGCCAGCACCCCCAGGTCCTTTCCTGCCGGGCAGCTTTCCAGCCACTCCTCCCCAAGGCCGTAGCATTGCAAGGGGGTTGTTGCCACCCAAGTGCAGGACCCATCGTTTGGACTTATTAAACCTCACACAGTTGACCTTAGCCCATCGATCTGAGTTCATTTCCAAAGCAGAGCCCTTCCCGTGCAGTAAAGCCACTTGCAGGCGGGTGAAAAAGACCATCTACAGAAAAAATGCCTTAGACCAGCAATGCTGGCCAGCTCTGGGACACGGGCAAAGCCTCCAAGACACTCACATAAATTAAGTCACCCTCCTACGCCCGCATCACTCCCTGCCTGGTTTTGTGCAGCGTGGAAACGTCCATCCTAAGTGACACATGGTATTGCTACAGCCACAGTGAGCTGAAGTGACAGTTGTCTGGGGCTGTAATTACAAGCTCATGGAGTTCCTCTAGACCAGCAGTCTCTGTTGCCTGCCCCTGGTCCTCCCTGACTTCAGAGATTGTAGGACAGAGCAAAGGCAGATTTCCCCTCCCTCCCCCACCCCCTTCCCTTCCTTGCTCTCTGCTTGGGAAGACGGACTTATTTCCCATCCCCAGGGTACCTGGCTGCAGAAGGAGCATTGGTGGACACCTGGAGGGAGGAGAGACCTGGATATTATGGTATGCAGAAGGCAGAGGGTGGGCAGGACTGTAAATGGAGCAGATGCTGGATGTGCCTTGCTCCGTATGGCCCCAAGCCTCCTTTTATCGAGGTCAGCAGCAAAAATTGAGCTAATGGCAGCGGTGTGGAATTGGGTCCCAACGTAACTCCCTGCTTCTCTCTCCATCTTCTAGCCCCACGTTCCAGAGAATAACCCATCCAGCAGCAGACCTCAACAGCAGCCTTGCATAGGGCACGGTAGCCCCCACCATGCTCCATCCTCACCGGTCGCGTCTCCTTTGCCTTCTCCCAAGAGTGTGGCAGCTGTTGGCAGTTTGGCATGACTTGGCATGACCCACCTGGGCTTCCTCCAGAGGATGGCACAAACAGGAAAGTGGAAAAGGGCAGTCATCTTAGAAGGTTGATCTTGCTCGAGGCAAAACCCCATCCTCAGACAGCTCACATCTCGTCAAGGTTTTTTTTCCTGCTCTGAGGATGGGCTCTGGATGTCTGCAGGGAGAAGCCAGAGTGCTCCAGCCCTGTTTCCCTTGGGTTCTCTCTCTTAGGCAAAGTTCTGGGTAGTTTTGGTGGTGACCAGCACCGTGGCTCCCAGTTCAGTGGCGGGCAGCGGGAAGCTGTGGTTATGCTCCTCATGACAGCGATAGATGTCGGAGAGCAGGACGACGTCACCATTGACATCACCCTGGCAGCACAGCCTCTGCTTTGTCCCAGCTTTCCCAGGTGGCCCTGGAGTCTTCAGGCCTCCGTTGACGTGCGGGCACAGGGCCAGGGCCAAAGCGACGTCTCCCTCTGGCACAGCAGGGTCCTGGCAGCCCAGGGTGGGCAGGCAGCTGGCAGTGTCCGTGTTTGCTGGGAAGGGGCAAGGAAAAGGGGGTTACAGGGCTCACAGAGTGGTGCCAGATGGGTCTCAAGGAGAAGGCCCTGTCTCTTGGGACACATAGGGGGGATAGATGGAACCGGAGCTGGAGGAGCCTGCAAGGTCCCCACCGGACCTCTCCTGCTGCAGAGCTCCTCCTGCTTACACCTGATGGCTTCCCCACCACCACCCCCAAAAAAAAAAGGAAAACAAACCAATAGGGAAAGGCAGAAAGTTGCCCTTGCCCTCTGAGCCCTCTCGCTAAAGCTGCCAGCAGCAGAGCAGCCCAGCCCTTGGCGGCTCGCCCTCCCCGACCGCCTCCTGCTTAAAAATAGACTTGTTTACACACTTTGAATGTGGGCATGTGCTGCTGGCCCCGGGCCTCCTGCAACTTTCCATGCATCCAGTGCTGCCGCTGTGGGCTTCCTGGGGTGCAGGCTTGGGGGGCTGGGGGGAACGGGCACCAGGGTTTGAGGCGGGGGAGTAGCAGAGAGGTGCCTCCAGTGCTCTCCATCACGGCCGGACCTCTCTTGGCACCAGATTTCTCCCTTTTCTTTCATTCTTGGTATTTTTCCCAGGCGTGTGAGTTAGGGGCTGTGTCATAGCTGCACTTGCTTTAGTGGAAAGGCCCCCAGGTAAAGTGCCCCCCTGGTCTGAGTCACCCATCCAGCACCATTGGCAGCGTGCGGGCAAGCTGGGGTGTGAGGACTGGCTGCCTCTGGCCCCATCACCCTCCAAGGGTGCCTACCTCGGTGATGGTGCGTGCCACAATCCCTCAAGGTGGCCCCCAAATGGGGGTCCTCTGTAGCCATACCCCCTGCCCAGGGATGGGGAGGGATGAAGCCAATCAAGACTGTTTCTGAGAAGAGTGGCCAGGGCTAAGCCAGAACCAGGGTAGGGGTCCCACAGGGGGTGGAAATGGCCATCTGGCTCCCAGCTTATGCCCTAACAAGATGACCCATCAAAGGGCACCTTGGCCTAACACCCCTGGAAATACCTGCCAGGAAAAGCTGAGGCCCATCCCTTGCCACCCAGCCCTAATTCTGATGCCCTCTTTTGCACCGCTCCAGTGTCCCTGCTGATGGGGTTGGCCCTGACAGCGTCACGGTCTTTGGGGCGCGTGTTGAAGGGCACTGGGTGCCCCCAAGTGGGAATGACAAGTTGGGCAGTCAACCTGGGAACCCCATCTGCGGCACCACGGAGAGAGGCTCCATCCAGAGCTGTCCCCAGATGTCCACTGCTGCCCCCAAAGCCCCTGCTCTAGCCTTGACGCTCCGGCTGCGCAAGGGGGGGACGACACGAGCTCCTCGCCAGTGCTCTCATGGAGAGGGGATGGTGCCAGCGGGTGCTTTGAGCAAGCAAAGTCACAAGAAGACCCAGCAGAGGCAGGAATGGGTCAGCAGGGTCACACTGGCAGGCAGGGGCAGGTTCCCAGGGGACGTGCATGGGGCACCATCATTCAGGGGGCTCAGCCACCCCAAAACGTCCTGGGGTGCCCAGGGAGCCACTGTCAAGGTGGAGGAGCCAACCCCGACAGGGATTTGCCTCAGGGGAGACAGCAGCAAGTGGCCCCAGGGGTCCTCAGTGTTGTGACAGAGAGAGCAAGAGGTCCCTTACCTTTGTCCTCCTCATCCGCCACCTTCCTCTTCCTCCTCCGTTTCCCTGCCTTGCAGGCCAGAAAGCCCCAGAGGGCAGCCAGAGCCAGGATGATCCCCACCAGCACCGGGACCCCGAAGACAAGGAGGGTGTTGGGAAGGTCCTCCGAGGGAAGGGTGGGCACCAGGGTGGAGGTGGGCGCTGCACTGGTAGGTTCTGCTGTGGGGCAAGATGCCGGCAGTGTCAGGAGAGGGGGAGCTGGGTGAGGGAAGGAGGGCAGCAGCGTTGCTCACCTGTCCATCCAGTCTCGGGGCTGCTGTGGTGGGGAAGGAGAGTGGCCCACAACAAACTGTCCGTCACCTTCCTGATGGGACCCTCATCCCATCTCTGCCATTCCTGGCTGGCAGAAGGTGAGGCTGTCCTGCTTTTCCCATGGTCACCCATGGGGCAGGCTATGACCCTTGCACTGGACTGGATCCCCTCTCCTCTCCCCAGACCACATTTGCTGAAACTAGCTGCCCTTTTTACCTCTCTCCCTTCCCCTCCTTCACATGAAGGCAACACTTCATGCTCCATTGCCACCTCCATCACCATCTGCAGAAGGTTCCCTCCACCTCCCACGTCTGGGATGTCCCCGTCCCCCTTGGCCCACAGCCTCCCAGCTCCAGGGAGCTCGGTCTCGCCTGCCCTCGTCCACTTACTTGTGTTGTCCTTGAACAAGTCGGTGCACTTGACACAGGACCTGGTCAGAGGGTCGAAGCACTGGAAGGAGAGGCAGGAGGAGGGAGCAGCAGCTTTTCCTGACGAGGACATGGTGGAGCGGGACCGAGACCCCGGGTCCTGCATGGCGCAGGGGCCCGTGGCAGATGCAGAGCCTGTTCAAGCTGTGTCGTGTCCCCTGGGGCTTGAGATGGAGGCGCTTGCCCCGGGGCGGATCTTCGCTGGGGAGGAGGAGAAGGAGCACCCAAGCCCTACCCCTGCCTGCCTGTGCAACACGCCCTACCCCTCTCCTCCAAAACATGAGTCCAGCAGACAGCAAAAAGCCCCCACAGCATCCTCCAGTGCCTACAGGAGGCTTTCCAGTGCCCAGATCTCTACAAGACCCCCATCTCAGGGCCACAGATCTGTCTTGGATGGAAAAAGGAGAAAACAGTGCAGGGGCACCGAGGTTCCCCCTTTTATAAGCTCCCACTGCCCTCAGGACACAGCTTGTCAGTGATGGCTGTATGATCAGGCCAGCCGGTGTGCTCTCCATTCCTGTTACTGATGGTGGTCTTCATCACCTCACTCTTCTCCATCCCAGACCTAGATGCATGGAAATAACCCTCCCAGCCCCTTGGCACAATGCCTCATTCTCTGGGTTTCAGATCTGGCTTAGCTCAGTAGCTGCCAAGGGCATGACAACAAGCAAGCCCAGTCCTCCTACCCTTGAAAGGCACTAAATAAACCCTTAATGATCTTAGGTGTTCCTGATAATGATCAGGAGAAACCTTCTGCCGCCAGTACCCACATGTCAAAACCCAGAGCTTGAGATCTTGAGGTGGATAAGTGATGGATTTCAGTGCTGCAGGTTGCTCTTCTCTGTCCTTATGAAACAAAAGTCACATCCCCTTTTCCTTCACCTCGCAGGAAAGAAAGGGACCAGCCACAGTTGCTGGCTTGCTCTCAGATGAAGGAAGTAGCACAGGAGACCTGCCCTTGCCAGAAGAGCCCTGCTGGGTCTCTACTGGTGGTATTCTGTCCTTGCAGTAACTACGGTCTCCGAGCTCTTTCTAGCATGGTCTCTGCCACTTGCTGTCCTGGACCAAGGCTGGAAGGGGAGAATGGAAGAAGCAAAAGGATGCTCTAGCTCGAGGTTACAGAGTACCAGGTGTTCCCTCCAGGGAGAGACAGGCCAGAGGACTTGATTTCTCTCCAATGGCTTTTGGGCAAGATGAGCCCACAGCCCCTGCATCCCACCCCCTGAAGCCCTGGGTGGGACACAGCCACCAGCTCTTCATGCAAGGTCGCAGCTCGAGCACAGATCTCCAGTACCCCATGCCCCACAGAGCAGGAGCTGACCTATGGCAGGGCCCTTCCAGCATCTCCCTCCCTGCTGGCAGCATCCCTGAAGGGTGGCTTGCACCAGGCCGCTGCTGAAGCGGCCCCAGCACCATCTCAGCCCTCCCTGCTGGGCACCACAGGGCTCTGGGCGAGTGAAAGTCCGGGCCAAAAGCGGTCGCTGCCCGCCGGTTCCACGCCTGCTGCGATTTCACTTCCCTTTCCAGCCGGCGTGCCCAGCCGCTCGCTCCCTCGCCCCTTGCGCACGCGTGCCCGGCTGCTCGGCCGTGCTGTGCCAACACCAATGCCCGTGCCAAGCTTGGGGGGGAGGCTGCGAGCTCCTCCTCCAAGGGGCTGCAAGAGCCCGGTCAGCATTCCCATGCCTGTGACTCAGTTATTCCCTCTCTGTATTAGTCAAAGTCAAACTCCCCGAGCAAGCAGGGACACGCCAAGCACTTCCCTCAGCCGTGAAGCCATGAGCAGCACGGCCTCGATGCTTGTACTGAACAGGCTGCACTTGCCTTTTCGCAGGTACCTGCCGGGGGAGGACATCTCTCCGTATCCCATCTCACCTGGCTCGCTGCCTTTGTATGCTCCAGGTGAGGAGTGGGGCTGTGGTGCAAGCACAGGAACCAGAGGAGCGTGCATCCAGTGGCAGGGTGCAGCAGGAGTATCTCTGAGCGGGTCAGAAAGCCACGGCAGAGAGGACTGAGGGGTCAGGAGAAAAGCTCAGGCTCATTACAGGCTGCATCTGAGCTCCACAGCAGAGAGCCCTGGGGAGGAAAGGGCACCCAGAGAGTGGTCTGCTGTCCCCGGCAGGCAGCTCACACAAGTGCCAGGATAGGGACTAAGGAGCAGAAAACATCTTGTCCTGTGGGCTGGTGGGGCTGGAGCCATGCACAGAAGCAGAGGACCCCCACCAATCAGCCAGTGCTCTGTCAGGATACCTGCCCCTGGAACACCTCCAGCTCCAAAGGCTTTGCTGTTCTGCTTGCCCTGGGGTGTTTTCACCTGCTGGTCCCCTTCTCCCAAAGAGGGATGCTCCTCCATCATCCCCCTCTTGCCCTCCTCCCTGAAATCCCGCTGCTGTGCTTTCCCTGCGTCAGTTGTCTCTTGGTGACCCACAGCCCCTAGTGCCATGGGTCCCGCTGCCACCCTGCCCCTCTCTCTCCCCTCTCCCCTTCCTGCCTGGCTTAATGCAGGATGGGGGAAATGGGTCGTGGCATCTGCTGTGCCACACTAACAGATTTACTCTGTGACCCCCTCCAGTCAAATACGTGTACTGGGAAACTGAGGTACCCACATGTTGCATTTTATATGAGCTACACCATAGAGCTCAGCAGCTGATGGCTCCCTTTTCAGTACCTGGAGTGAAAGCCTGGAGCTGTGCATGCACGGTGGGGAGCCCGGAGACGGCAGCCACGATGTCCTCCCGTGAATAAATTGCTCCCAGGTCCTGTTACAGAGAAGGATGTTTCAGACACATTGCCACGATTGGTCTTACCCTATTTCCTCCCATTTGCTAAGTCCTCTTCAACCCCTTCTCCAGCTCTTCCATGCTCCCTTCCCAGCCTGTCTTCTTCCTCCTGCGCCAAGAAAACAATGTTTGAATTCACACATGATAATGCTTACTCATGGAGAAAATCACCGCTGACTTCCCCAGTGGCACTCACACGTGTGCCTGCTCAGCAGCGTGGCCCAGGCTGCCTGGCCAGCTCCAGGCATCAGCCATCCCCCTCTTCATCTCTCCCATCTTCGCCTCCCCTGCCCT
Source organism: Todiramphus chloris collaris (assembly GCA_025345505.1). Classification (NCBI taxonomy): domain Eukaryota; kingdom Metazoa; phylum Chordata; class Aves; order Coraciiformes; family Alcedinidae; genus Todiramphus; species Todiramphus chloris. The sequence goes on along the minus strand of JANVCC010000068.1, from coordinate 7,240,765 downwards.
TCGTCATGGCTGTTGATCATTTCTGGAGCTGCAGAAGTTGAAGCTTTGTGACTAGTTCGAACTGTTGCGTCTAAAAGCCGAATACACTGGATAATAGCATAAATGCATAATTAAAGAGCAGAAAAAATGACTCACTGGATAAGGAAATGTGCTTTCCTTATCTCCTCTGCAGAGAAAGGAAAAGCCCCAAGAGCCTGGGACTCTGGCTAAGTAAGTGCTTTTATTAAACAAATAAACCAGCAAAGATATCAAATGAGCTGTTTAAAAATTATGCCTTAATCCTTGCTTTGGAGAGCTCGATTTCCAGTGTGCTTCCAAGCTCACAGTGGGAGGGCCAGCTTCAGCCAGGGCTGGATGCTGGGATGCCTGTGGTGGCTGGGGCAGTGCTGTTGACCCAGGAGCGTCCCGTTGAGTGCTCATGCACACATGAGCAACTGGACTCGGGTAAAGAGGTTCCTCTTGTGTCAGGGGTGGGTGAAGTGACTCACGCACGAGCTTGCAGAACCGCCTGTAGCAGAAAATATCCACCGAAAGTTCACCTTGTGCTCGTGCACACCGGAAACCCAAAGGCTTGTCAATCAGAGAAGCTGCGAGGTGTTTATCGAGCAGATCCAGTTACCTCAGGACAAACCTCCGACATGATGCACCCGATGCCCCTGAAATGCCTCGGCACAGCTTTGACATCTACCCTGCATCCAGATGGTGCAGCTGGAAGGCTCTGCCTGGAGGTAATCCCCAAAGCACATTTGGCACCTCACCCCTGCACCCCTTACCAACACCCCTGCACTGACTGGTAGGAAGCATCCCCTCCTGCAGTGTCCCCATATGGCTCTTCAGAGCTGTTATTTCAGGGCTCTGGGCACAACCTCCTCCTTGCAATCCACTGAGATGCCCCAGAACAGCACAGCCTCCCCTCTGCTCTGCCTTCTCAAAGCCAGACAGACTTAGGGATAAAACTTGCTAAGATTTTAGGAATAAGGTGGGAAACCAAAGACCAAAACCCAGAGCACTCTGTAGATGCTCTGTTTCTTACCGAGGGTTTCTGTGGCGCTGCACTGGAAGTTTGATGTGGGGCAGTGCCCCAGTGGCATGAGCTCTTCTATAGGTCATTTGTGGCCCTCCTCCTTGTTTACATGTCCCTGGAGCTGTACTTGTCCATGAGGCTAAGGAAAAAACAAGCAGATGTCTTTGGGTCCCTCTGCGAGGGGACTTGGACTCCTCTAGGGGTGATGCTGAGCACCCAGGTTAGGTTCCTACAGTGGGCTGCCCTTTGAAGGCCCCTCCAGGGTTACAGAGCGGTGGGTCGGTGCTGCCTGGGCTCGAGCTCCCTCTGCACATTCCCACTCCCTGCTCCAGAAAGCCCAAGAGGGATGTAGCAGTATGATGGACACAGGGGAACCCCCCCCCACACACACACACTCTTTCCAGCCCTGGGAACCTTTGAGCTCCCCTGCCAAGAGCAGGTGGCAGAGGGGAGCAAGGGGTGGGCACTGCCCAGGCTCTTGCAAGCCCTGCCGTGTCACGAGGGACACACCATTAGCTGAACCCAGCTCTTCTGCCTGGACATCTCCATGAGCAAAGCCCTCGGTCTGCTCTGCCCGCAGCAGGAGTGCTGCTTCCATCCTCACCCCATGCCCCATGTGTGCCTGAAGCTTTACCTGCGAGCGTTCGCGTGCCCTGGCAGGGCTTGGCAGCACTTCCAACACTGAAACAGAAACCGATGGCTGAGGGCCACGTGCTGCCACACTACAACCCTCCGAGCAGGTGGGTTTTGGTGTGTGTGCTGGGGCAGGAACCTCCCTGGCACACCAGGCTGGGCACAGAAAGCACCCCGGCACTCGCCGTGGGGAGCCCCACTGCTGTGCTCTCAGGACACACATCTCCAGCAGATGACTCCAGAGCCAAAGTCAAAGCCCAGTGAGGGTGAGGGGCTGCGTCCTGCTGAGCCCCTGCCTTTTGCAGCTTGCTTCAGCAGCAGGGGCCAGGAAATCTCTTCGGTCAGCCTGGAAGTCAAAACCAAACCAAGACAGCGCCCATTGCATTTTTCATAGCACTTCATTATAATGAACTGCCTGCAGGAGAGCTGCAGCTCCAGCTCACACACACGGGGTTTGAACAAGAAGGCAACACAAGAAAACACAAGGCTAGCAATTCCAATGCAGAAGAAACCATGTTTTTCCTGATTGCACTGACATGTTGCAGTTTATTGTGCTGCCTGTTGTACAGCCACCCCTCTTCCCTATACACAAACTCCTGTGGAACCTGCAGAGTGCAACAGCTTAAGCATGAGCGAGGGTACAGGAGCCTGTGTGGTTTTCCATGCTAATCAGTGCTAATCAGTACTAATCAGTGGTCCCTGAGCTGGTTTTTGTGGCTGCCCTGTAGCCTTCCTCTACCCTGAACACAGGTGTAGGTGCAAGGCCAGTCTTCCTCACTGCCACTACCAGGGAGCTCCAACTTTTCCATTTGTGGACGGATGCCCTGCAAGTGGGTGAGACAAAGGAGTACAGGTATTTGACTTTAGGTTGCTTGGTCGTTCAATTGCTAAACTTAAGCTGGTCTCAGCCCTGTAGCATTGAGAGGGACTACAGTGGAACAAGTGGCACACGTTTGGACACTAGCGAAGCCCCAGTCTGGGATGAGAAGCAAGGAAGCACATTTCCACTGAGCTGAAGTGGCCGTCGGATGCAAGGCTGACAACCCAACTTGTGTGTGACGACACAACAACTTCCCCCCTCCTGCCCGAGCACCTCTGTGCCAGCAGCGTTCCGTTAGCCTGTGGTGGCATTGGCACACTCAGCAGTCCCTCCACACTGTTCTCCATCATCTTAGAGCCCTTTTGGTACCCATCTAGTGATTTCATTTGCATGGGCTTAAATGCAGAATAATGCTATGAATTTCAAAGGCCGCATTAAGGACGCGATGTAAGAGAGCTGACAGGCAGCCTTGGCCCGTGCCCATCCTCCTCTCCTGGCTGGTGTGATGCCTCAGCTGTCCTGCCAAGCCCAGAGAAGCAACAGGGGAGGAATGAATTGGTTGGGGAAGGAAGAGGAAGGGAAGGATGAGGGGTGGCTGCAGATGCAGAGCTGGGGAGGCAGAGAGGGGCTGCCAGCAGCCACATGCACACACACATTCCCCTGTCCTCTCAGGCATCAATTCCCTTTCGAAGGGATGGTTTTCCCCACAGATTGCAGGAGCTCCCTTTGTAACAGCCCCACTGACTTCTGAACCTTCAGGGCCTCAAAGGCCCTGGCTGGAAGAGGGACGAGTTGCCCCAGCACAGGCTGCCACCAGAAGGGAGAAAGCACAGGGGGCGAGCAGTACGGCCAGGGCAGACAGACACAATCTCCCCTCCAAGATCCAAGCTCTTCCCCCAGGGAACATCTCCTGGGCAGGCATGCCTTGCCCTTCCATGCTGCACCCAGAGCTCTGCACCATTAGAGAGGATGCAGGCAGGCTGCTGAGGCACCGTGCGGCAGCGCAGCATCTCCCATCACCCAACCTAAGAATGCACATCAGAGGCTGAGGGCAGATACAGCTTTATACTCCCTAATAATCTTGTCTCTAAGCTAGATAACTAGGACTGTAAAACCCTGGTGATAATCACAGCTACCATGCCTGCAAGCTCGCCTCCAGACCATTCATTTGGCTTGATGATGCTTTAAAGAGACATCTAATGAGGATAAGCTGATTCAAATCCCCTCTGCTTTTGGGCAGTAGAGCAATTCGGTCCCCTTCAAAGTCTTTCCTCCATGACTGTCTTTATTTCCCCTTCTCATCTGAATCACTCTGGGGTTTCCTTTGCTTTTTGCATTACTATTTTGATTCTTTGATATGACCACTGTAATCAAGACTCACTCTCTTTAGTACCTAATTAGCATGAAATCAGACTCACTTTTTACTCATAGCCTCCTAACAGGATGCTGGCCTATGCTTCAGCTCTCACTTCATGTGCAAGGAACATTGCAGCCTGCTTAAAAAAAATCCCCTCATTACCTGATTCAATCAGAACCACTTACAGGAGATACGCACACATTTCAGGCTTGGCAAAAGAGCCGAGCTTTGGGAAGCAGGGAAGGTCTCAATCACACTCAGCTTTCGGCGCAGAGCAGATGGTGAACATACCAACTATATAATTTATAGGGCACCATCACTACGTATTAGTCCCATGCAGTGGCTGAGCTCAGCCAAATCACAGCTCATGCACACACGGAGGGGACTGGTGCAGGTGATGCTCCACGTGCAACCTGGGCAAGAGGGAAGAGCCAGGTTTTGGAGAACGCGCGCACTTCACGTTTTGTCTCCTTCATAACACAGAGCAGAAGATGTGGTGCAGCAGCCCTTGCCCCGGAGGGGTTTTTTCCTCCCTGCAGGCTGGGCAAACACTTCCCAGCCTGCAAACTTGTGCTCGAACTAGGTCAGTATTATGCAACATCTGTGCACAAGCAACTTGCCTTCCCTTCCCCAGGAGTGGCTCATGCAGCAGCACAGTGGATGCCAGGGCAGCCCAAGGCCAGGTCTTGGGCTTTGTTTGCACTTCTTCAGGGCCACCACACTGGCACAGCCAGCTCACGGGACAGCATGAGGCCCAAGGGGAACTTGGGGACAAGGGGAACAGCTTTATTTCCACTGTGCCTATGCCTCTCTGCTCCTGCCTTTCACTGGGACGCACACCCACCACCCAGCACAGCCAAGCAGGGATGCCAGGGAGGCATAAAGGACCCGTGGGTGAGAAAAGGAGGGGGAGTGCCTCAGGATGGGTAGGTCAGGTTATAACACAGGAGCAACATGATGGAAGAAATCAAAAGAGAAAACCAGGTAGTAAAAAAACCCGACTTCCTGCAGAGCAAGGTGAGGGCAACTCCAGCTTCACCCCTAAGGTAGCAGAGCTTTCAGCCCTCCGCATGGCTAAAGAGCCCTAGGGACAAATGTGCAAGACTGAGCCTTTACAGGTGCCCGACGTGCGGGCACAAGGGTGACATTGGGCTAGCCCAAGGCTTCCCTGGCTCCATTGCCTTTGATCTGTTGCTCGGTGTAAGAGCACAAGGCACTGAATCACCCCTCAGTCCCATGGCAGGATGAGGATTAATTAGCTGATGCTGGCACATTGCTTTGAAGAGAGGTGCTCCGCTGCAGCACGAACCACAGGTTATTACGTACTGAGCCGAGTCAAATGCAGCCCTGGCTTCACATCTGTCATCTCAGGAAGAGCAAGAAAAGGAAACAGCACGGAGGGGGGAATGGATGTTCACAGTGGTGTGATGCCAACGCCATCGTCAAACCTAGGAGAGCGGCCAGCAGAGGTTCAGGAGAGATTTGAGCCAACCAGTGCAGACAGTAACAGTGCCTCAGGGACTGCCAACCCTTAGTGAACACCCAAGGGCTTCTGCCAACCTGAGCACTGCAGTGACATAGCCAGGGCACCGTTACCCTATCGCCACTGGGTGGGTGGGCACACAGTGGCACCAGAGTGCTTCCATGAGGAAACAGGGAGGGAAAATACTCCACTTTGCTAGAAAACAAGGGAAGCATCCTTACTGCGTTTAGCACTAGCTGGGCTTTTGAGGTCTTCCCAAGAGCTCACCGGTGTGCCTCTGCCTCGCTCCTGCATGGACCACCCTAGAGCACAGGCGCTTCCGCCAGCCCTGGCACAGCTCGTAGGGTGGCAGGATTCAGAGGCCAGGGGCAGGTTTCCCAAGGGGAGGTGGCTTCTCTCTTTGTTTTCGTCCTCACCCTACCTCGGGTGCTGCTCCCCGTGACGCGCGGAGCCCCCGGGGCTCTTGCACCCCAGGCCGCAGCCGCACCTGGGCTGGCGGTGGGGAGGCAGCCCGCACGTATGTAAAGCACGGGCTCTGTCACACGCCGCTGACTTCCCTCGCAAAGGAGGCGCTGGGGAAGTGGGGGACGGGCACTGCCTCTTGGCCGGCTCCTCGCAGAGCCTTCTGCCACGCGGCGAGCTCCGGGCGGGCGAGGGAGGTCGGCGTTGCGGCCACGTGTCAGCTCCCACCCAAGGAGCCCGTGGCAAGGGAAACGTGGCCCGGGATGGTTCCGGAAGCCTGCGCTCCTCAGCTGCCAAGGAGTCAGAGCAAGTCACATCACTCCGAGGTCCCCTGCGCCCAACCTCTCTCGTGCGCCGGTTTCTTCGCAGCCAAGACGGCCCCTCCTGCGCGCAGCCGACCCCAGGGGATGCCGCCCTGCCTGGCGTTGCCGTGCCCTATTAATATTTTATAGCGAGGAACAGATCCAGAGGCTTTGATTTCTCCCACCGGCCAATTCAAGGCTAATTGAACCGTGCGGGGAATTTGAGCGTTTCAGAGGGTGGTTTCGTTCCAGTTCACAACAAAACCCAGTCCTCCCACAATGCTTTATGAGAAGGATTGCAGCCCAGTTTCGGGCAGGCTCCCTGCCATGGAGTCAGGTGGGTAAGCAGCACAAAGCATAGCTGATCTCAGGCAGGAGATGCCTGGCAGGCAGGCCCCAACAAACCCTCCTTCCCTAGAGCTTAGGTAAGAATCAAACTCTGGTAATTAGGAACAACAAAATATATTAAAATGGTTTCTTCTGAATGTTTCCACCCGATGCCAGGTTTGTGACCCCAAAGCAATGTCAGTTTGCCCTCGTCACACCCCTCCAGTGGGCACAGCTTCTGCTGCAGAGTCAGAGCAGGCAAGGCACAGTGAATTTTAACACGCGTGCCCAGAGTCATGCAAGAAATCGGCCACAGAGGCAAAACGAGCCCAGCGTTCCTGGCTCCCAGCTCTGTGATGTGCCAGCTATTGCTTTCTCTTGCATATAAATCATTTTTCCCCAGCAGTGAAGGACAGCTGGTCACTGAATGGGAAGTGGCAGTCGTTCGACAGCCCACAGCAGCGCTGCACGTCAGGTTAGGGTGGGAAGTGGAAAACAGTGTGCAGAGGAGACTGCCAGGGGATCTGGGCCAGCTGAATAGAAACAGAGCAGCTGGAATCCATCCAGAGCAAAGCCCAGTGCTCCTGCAAAAGTCACAAGTTAAAAACCCCACAGGAGAAAGTGTCTCCCTTGCTTTTACAAGCATAGCAGGTACTTCTGCCACAACTCTGCAGGTCTACTCCAGACAGCAAAGCAGGAGTGCCTTCTTGTCCACTACTGCAGTCATGATGAGAGCTACCAAGCAGCTCTTAGTGTGACCACAGCTGCTGAGTACCACCACTGACCTAACCTAGCCAGCTCCTTTGAATACAGGTCTTGGCAAGCAGAGACATCCACTTTTAACCAGTCCCCAAAACAAATATTAGGGGTGGCCTTGAATCTAAACCTCTACCACCAGTTTCAAGGTTTGGAGGGACAGATAAATTCCCCGGGGCTGGGTTTATCTCTGATCTTTGTTCCAGGACAGAGATATCTTTTACTATCAGCACCATATCAGCACACAGTCTCTCTCCTATTAGTACAGCATATCATGTCTTACCACACTTAAGTCAGTCTGATTTAACTGCTAGTGTGGCAAAGCCAGCAAAAAGAAATCTTCCCTTGGAAAACCTGGGCAAGCAAAGAGTGATAATCACAACAGGTAATGCCAACCCAGCTGATTTGTGCTGAAATCCCTCAGAGCACCTCCACGAGCAGCTTGACTGGCAGGCTGAGGATACAAAAATCTTCAAGTGACTGGACTGAAGGCAAAATCCTGTGGGTCCATGTGCTGTAGCAAAACAGACCCTGTTACAGCCTCATTCAGTGCCAACCAAAAAAAAAAAAAAAAAAGAAAAAAGAAAAAAAAGCACGGCGTGACTGAAACTTACACCAGTGCAACTGGTGCAAGGTCTTCCACACCAACTAAACTGCTTTTACACTAATTTTTGCTGACATAACTGACAAGTAAAAACACGTCCACAAACTGGAAGAGTCAAACCATCAACACTCATGGGTACTTACTCACAGAGAGGGGGATTTCTCTTCGTAAATCTCCACAGGGATAAGGAACTGGGGCAACAGAGAGAAGAAGAGAAAGTAACTCCAAATTATTTGTTAGTTCAGATTTCAGACAGCTTGCCATGTTCTTTCATGATGTTTAAACACAACAGAACCCGAGTCACTAGCTTTAATTCAGCTTCAGGCCTTCCATGCCTCTGGTCCCAATCCAAGTACTATTTTCACAAGACCTTCATCAAACATCAGCCCTGACTACTCCATCCAGATGAAAGATACCCTCAGCTGCCTTGTCTTCTCTGGTAGGGACAGTGTTTATGGCCTGTCTAAACTAATAGCTGATGGCTCCTTGAGGTATTTACATAGCTGAAGATGGAGCTTTATGTGTGTCCCAACTACTTGTGGTTGTAAAACATGATGGACTCGAGACACAGTGTCATATTCTTAGATACGCTCCACTTCCCCTGCCAGTTCTAGTAAAGACTTCTTCTTAAGAGTAAGGAAAATATTGCCCCGAGGTGAAGAGAGATATGCTGCTCTTAAGGAACTAGATTTTATTTTGTACCAGCTGGGATTCGGACACCTGTAGGAAGTACAAACAGCATCTTTCTTCTTTGAAAGTAGGAGAAGGAAATAAATACCACACCTGAAACACAGCAGTGGAAAAAAACCAACAAACCAACTGCGTTTGACGGTGCAGGAAGGGACAAGAGCACGTGTTGGTTGCTACAAAGCATTCTGGGTGAACCAAAGAAAGTTTCATTTTCACCAGTTAAGAAAGCACAGTGAAATTACTCTTGAGGCCAAAGGGATTTTACCCAAGTCCAGTAGTTAGAGGCAACTGGCGAGTGACCTAGGAGGCAAGAGAGTCTCCTTATCTTACAGCAGTTGTGGAGGACACGAAAGACTGGCTCATTTCATGCCTCAGCCCTTCCCTCCCCCTCCCCAGACTGCACCTGCACATCAAGAGCAAATCGAAACCAGTCTATTCTAAACCATGGTCTCATTTATTTTGAGGGACCCAAAGCGAGAGCAAGCCTGAGACAGCACGACCCATGGAGAACTTGTTCCCAACATGATTGCCCTTCTCTCGTGGCAAAGTCCTGGCTAGTGCCTACAGGATCCCAAAGCTAGCTGAAAGTAGGGCATGCCCATCAAGCTTCCAATCCTTCTTACACAGCTGCAAAGGTTTGCACATGTCTTTCTCCTCCTTTGGGTTTCAGCCAGAGTCCAGCCCTCTTGGACACCATAACACAGCTGAATGGTTTAGCTCCTTTTGTTCCAGATGACAAACAACCTAGCCCTCCCCTGCCAGCAACAATACAACTCGAGCTGAGATTTGTGTGTCCTCTGAGCAAGGATACAGGCTTTGTGCCTTGCTGAGCTGTCTTTGCAAGGACTGCCAACACTCACAGCTGATTGAGCCCGCAGTGCTACTTTCTGCTTTTTTTCTGCTTGCAGACAGATGTCAGGAAGAAGCTAAGCGAAACAGCACACGCAGCTAGAACTCTGAACATTAAAGCACACTATTATGGATTAAATAAATTAAACCAGAGGGGAGCTTAACATATTTTCTCCAGGTTTCATTTCTACCTGGCATGCAATTCAGGGTAAGAAGCATCCCAGCATTTCAGGAACCGTTATTCTGGATGGTGGCTCAACTCTGTATATGGGAAAGATATTATTTGGAAAGCTTCTGCCACCACCACCTGGCTGAAACCATGACTGCAGCCCATCAACTAAGTTAAAACTGCCAGCAAGGACCAGCCTCTTTGCAAGGGCAACCTGGGGCAAGCACTCATAGGTTTGAGAGCTCATGCAATATACCTAGACAAAGAGCATACAACCAATTGTTAAATATATACATTTTATTAACTTAGAAATCAAAAACACACTGCTGACTTGCGGTAAGAATAAGGCATGAATTACTCCTGATAAGAGCCTGTTAGTTAAGGGATTATAGACAACACAGATGAAACATGGAGGGGGAACAACATGTGTTTTCTATAGGTTGGTGTAGTCCAGCCTGCTGTGTTTCATCTCTGTTCAGCCCCAGAGGTTGGGTTGGTGAGGTTATCCAAGGCTTGACCAGACTATGTTTGCTTGGTATAGATGGAACCTTTTTCTTTAGAGATCTAAAAGAAAGCTAAAGTGCTAGATTACCTTCTTTAATCCCTTCCTCCCCAGTTAGCTATCAGGCCTGGCAATACTGAGCTCTTCACTGGGCAGATGTTCACACAGCTGGATCATTAACTGCCAGTTGCAGTCCACCTAGAAGCTGCAGGACAGCTTCCTTCCCCATCATTCTCTTGGTGGGGAGACAAAACCTGGCAGTAAGGTTTCACATTAGTCCAAGGTTCTCTATTACAGCTGAAAGAAAGTAGGAGCCTGCTGCCTCTTTTCTGGTAATGTGGGGACACTGAAACCAAGATACAGAACTGTGACACACAGCACCTGGGACAGGGCCCTGCACTTTCGATATTCTCTCAGTAACACGTAGCTCCTGGCCACAAGCAGCGGGTGAAACTCAAACTTGAACGTGAAATGGGATTAAGCTATAACAGATAGGAATCCTAAATTCAAACTGCCTTCTCCCCAGTTCCTATACATTACCCATGGAACAGGGATCAGGCTTTTCTTGAGATATTAGCAACTAGGAACAGCTCTGGATGAGCGGTCATGACAAGTCAGGCAAAAGTGCTTCCCAGTGTGATTCCAACTGCAGCAGCTTGAGTGCCTGAAGTGAAGAAACTGATGAATGTGGCTGAATTCTCACAATGAGAAGCTAGTCATTAGCAGAGCTCCTCATCAGTGAGCTGAAGAGCAAGGCAGAAGTTCCTGGTACATGACCAGCGCAGATCTGTAACATCCGGAGAAGTCGCTGAGCGGTGGCAACCCGTATCCCTTCCAACTGCAAGGAAAATGGAGAAATTACTTCATCAGTAGAGAAGAAGAAAAGCAGTGCTAAGCTGTGGTAAAAGAAAGAACTGGAGCGTGCATTAAGCTTGGTTCAGAGCAGCTAGCTACAGAAAATCCCAAAGAGGCTCATTTACTCCCTTAATGTTTGGGAACATACAGTGCTGTGAGCTGAAAACCCTGAAGGGGTTGCCAAAGGCACGGATATTACCTGTTGGCAGGGAAGCAGTTTCTGAGGGTGGAATGATGAGGACACAGAAAAGTGTGCTACCACTGAATGCCAAACTCTCCCTCTAGCTTTTCAGACCAAGCAGGTAACTGGAAAGAGTGGCACATCAGATGGTAAAACAGCCTGTGAAGCAAGAAAGCCTGGCTAACAGGAAGTATTAAGTGGGCAAGGAAGTCACATGACAAATAACAGCTCAGGGGTTCCCCAGGAAGAGAACAAGTGCATCAAGGAACAAAGATACCAAGGCTTTGTATATCAAAGAAGTCTTCGTTAATTTAGCCCTGGCTTCCTGAGGCTCTGAGGTAACACAGGAAGGAACAGGTAATTTAGAAGACTCACTTCAAGGACAGTCAGATTCTTGTATCTCTACTGTTCTTGCTGTAAGTGTTCTCTGACACTTATGCAGGACAGCAGCATATGTGTATGTATTGCTAATGCCATGACATTCCTAAGGATCAGAGAGCAGTGGAATTCAGAAATCCCTCCAGGCACAAAGAAAGCCCCTTACCTCCAGCTCACAGCACAGCACAGGGCTGCAGTAGACTTCTCCTAGTTTCCAGATGGCATTCATATCTACGCTGCAGTGATTCATCCTGCCAACTACAGAAGAAGTTTTCCCCATGTTACAAGTCCCATAATCAACATGCAGTGAATAAAAATACCGGGAAATTCCACATCCACAAAATGATCCAGAGCTAATTTTGAGAGCACCATGGAAGGTAAGGCAACAGTGAGCGATGCAAACAGAACGGTACAAGATTCACAACGGAATTAGCACAGAAGTCTTTCATAACACTGACAGCAGTAACAGCATTAACATTTTGGATAAGGGATCAGTACACTATGGGCACAGGCAGAATCTTCCACTCACTAATCAGGAGACCTGCAGGCTAATGTGGTATCACTGGGTGGTCATGTCTCCAAGACAACGCCAAGACAATTTCACCCCAGAATTAGGCCCCCGATCCCCGGATTTCAGGGACACAGCACCTCTGTTCCAACACTGAGTAGTACAGTCTGCTCCCAGTTCCTCATAGTTGAAGTAGGGAGGGTACACAGAAAAACATCCTCCCTCTCCCTGCTTTCAGCAGAGAGGAAGAGTAGAGGCACAACAGGGCCAGACAGTACGCAGTAGGGATACCAGTCTTGCGTTACAACTACACTTTATAGTTTAATAGCTCATTCATTTAGATTCAGTTTATTGCCACAGCATCATATGCTTCTCAGTGCTCATTAGAATTATCATTAAGGCAGATCTGCAAAAGCAGATAGAACAGACTTCTGCAGTGCCACAGGAAAAAAAAAAAAAACCATCAAAAAAAATCAGTAAGACAAATCATATTCAGGGATTACAAACAGAATTGATGAACGACAGGCAGAAAAAAAAAAGAGAGCAAGTGAGAGAATTGTTTTATCTAAGAAAACAACAAAAGAAAAGAATATGAGTTCAAATATAATTTAAACAAAGCTTTCAACAAAGCTGCTGTTTCGCTCTGTTCTGTTTCAAGTCACTGCCCTGTTTTAAGGCAAGTAACAATGAGTTGTGCTGCTCAGAGAGGAGGAAGAGGGCTGATGCCATACCTACCCCCAGTGATAAGAAAGCACACTTTCCCCAGGAAGAAGCTGGCATCCACGTGAGTCAGGGAATCTTCGACATTCTTCAAGCTGTCAGAAAAGCACAGAAAATCCAGTTGGACAGGGGGGGTAAAACCAGTGCGGCGTAAGGACAATGGGAGTAACTTTCAGAAGCACGATTAGAAAACGAATGATGTTAACATCTGCTGATCTGTGAGCTGGCAGAGTTAGGCTCTGTGCTAAAAGCACAGCATCAGAGACTTCTGCAATGCCCACAGCTGTTTAATAACCCATAACATATCCTTTCTACCCAAAACTCCACGGTTAGACTTAATTCAAACGGTGTCCTTTGTGATTTACGGACACTGAGTATCTGAATTCATTAACATCCAACTAACTTCAGCTCTTTGAGAAAAGCTAGCCCACACGTTTCTGCAGCACCATCTGTGTGCTAAATATGCAGCTGGGCCTGTCAGTTTTGGTAAATGAGAGCCCAGGATCATCAGTCACAAGGTAAGTAATAAAATGCTGACGTTTGTGTGCCTTGGGAAGTCTTTACTTATGGCCTGGGGTTACAAATATCATTTCTACAAAGATGAGCACAAGATGAGGGAAAAGGGACCCATCCCTCCAGACCCCTCTCTTTTGCCTGGAGACATCCACAGTGCTGACCAGCAGTATCAGTGAACCGGGGACAGACCCATCAACCGAACGCGTATTACAGAACTTAACAGCACCACCATTGTTTCCATCTAATTTTACAGACAGCATCTTTCCAAAGCTCAGTTCATATCATCCTATATCCGGATGCAGGAATAAATCCTGCCTGCCCTGCTGTGGCAACTTAGGTCACAACAGGCATGTTATTGGACTGAGCAGTTCAGCCTTAATCCATCACTCGAGGCAAGAAAACCACTGCATATATTACTGAGCTGTTCCACCACAGCAAGCCCTGGGTTTGAATTCTACTATTCAGCAATTCTGACACAGTAAAAAAATAAAGCAGATTTAGCCATCATCCAAGAAAGTGTATCAGTTTCCTCTCTCATATTTTTGCCCTTCTTTTACCTGTATTTGCTCTTGATGTCAATCATAAACACAATTAGATCTATCCTGGGCCGAAGGTGATCCTTCTCTGAAGGTAAGGGGAGGGATGTAGTAAGGTGACTGAAAGACAATAAATAAATGTGTCAGTTTAAGCAAATAGCTCGAGAAGGCAGTATCCTTAACCATAATCACATCACCACTGCAGTTCACCATGTAGCTAGTTAACAGGAAGCCCACTAATTACTAAATTTGTAGACACTGAAGCAACACCGCGATTCTCTAAGGGGTATTCCCAAATCTTAAGCCTACTCAGTTGCTGACAGCCACAACGATACTTGCAAGACAAGGTTGTTTATAACAGGAAGATTATTAGAGCACAACAAGACTCAGAAACACTTTCTCTGCACAGATTTGCCATTTTAGTTGTTAAGAAGAGTCTTTTCTAACAAAGTGAACCCCAGTGCTCTACTGGTATATTTTGCTGCAGGGTTTCAGTTAAAACACATCAGTGCTTTCCTGTCACACTCCAGAGATACTGCTTTGGAGTGTACATGTTACAAGAAGGTGTGTTGTATTTCCAAAACCTTACACTAGAAACTTATCACTAGAGCTTTAAAGATGAAGCTGTAACTCAAAGAGCTTCTCTTACACCATTACTCTCCTTTCTATCCCTTGCAGTGTCAGGAGTTACCAGGTTATTTTGAGTGTTCTACGCAATACCACCAATGCTGATACAGCTGCTGGAAGAAGAATCACATGGTTGGGATTTTTTGTGTCTTCTACTACAAAATACAGGGAAGAATATTATCTGTAGCCTATTTTTGGAAGATCACCTGAAAGATAGACTGGGCAAACAAAAATCCAAGAATTTCAGTCTCTCTCACAATCCACTTTCTCTCTGAAAGCCAGGAGACAAACGCTGATTTTGATGGCCTTGGGGGATATGACTAAACTCTGCATGATTTGGAACTCTACTACATTTAAGCCGACATCACTAGACGATGTCAGCAGCCTCCAGATATGCGCTGCAGAAGCCTTTTATCCCCCCCTGGTGGTAAGAGACAAAAACCCCAGCACAATTCTCCCCAACAGCAGCATCTGGCAGGTAGGCTTGCCGGACAAGATACCACATTTCTTTGTAATGTGTATAATCCCGAAGAACGCAGAAGGAAAACAAAACAAAGAGCTGGCTAAACTCATTGGGTCTTCACAAGAGAGCTGTCAAGGACACCATATCACAAAAAGTTAGTCATGAAGCGTTCAAGACGGGACGCGCCCCCGTCCCCACCACTCACATACTGATCCTGAAGCTCCTCTTCTCCCGGAGCATCGCCTCGGCCAGCTTCTGCTGCAGGCCTTCGTCCGAACCCACCAACTGCGCGGACAGGAGGGGAAAGCCCGATCAGGAGCCGG
Source organism: Todiramphus chloris collaris (assembly GCA_025345505.1). NCBI lineage: Eukaryota > Metazoa > Chordata > Aves > Coraciiformes > Alcedinidae > Todiramphus > Todiramphus chloris. The sequence goes on along the minus strand of JANVCC010000068.1, from coordinate 7,225,680 downwards.
CCCGGAGGCGGCACCAGGCCCGGGGGGGAGCCCCGCGGCCCGAGCCCCGTTCCCCACCCCCCGCGCCGGAGCCCGGAGCCCCGGCCGAGCGGCCCATCGCGGGCAGGGG
>JANVCC010000068.1:7187431-7220571 GCA_025345505.1 Todiramphus chloris collaris | reverse complement strand
ATGTACATTACCGAAGTTACACGCTGCCAGGACAAAAAGACTGCTTGGTACAGTAGCTAGGGAAGGAAATTCCCCTAAGAGTGCCCAGCAGCAGCTCCCAGCTTTGCGTGCTGAACCGCGTAAAGCCCTCGCTGGTCCAATGTCTCCTGGTGGCCCGTGGTCCACCTTGCTGAATCTCCTGACCAAAAAAAAACCTCATCCGGGTGTTTGGCTGCAGCTGGGTGTGAGGAAGGGTGCAGGAACACCCCCAGATGTCTGCTGGAGATGGCTCTCCCTGCTTCCCCAACCAGGGCACCTCTGAACAGGGTACGCCAGGGGAAGGAAGAAGGCCACAGGAGGATGAAGATGCATCTCCCCCTCTGCTGCGAGCTGGAGAGGAGAGGCAGAGGTGAGAGAGGCAGCGTTTAATGTAAGCTGACATCACATGGCTGTTGTGGCTTTTTTGATCCTGACAAAGACAGACGGTTCTGCTCGCTGCCAGCATGAGACGAATTACAGGTGAAGCAGAAGAGATTACAGGATATTTCTGGTTGGGGGGAAGGGAGGACAAATCCAAGGCAGACACGTCCTAAAGATGGGAGTCAGGTAGAAGCAATAAAGCCAGCTCCTGGGTTGGGGAGGGGTATAGAAAGCAGTTTGGACGATGCTGGTTTTGGTCTGCTCAGGGTGTAGCAATATGCTAAAAGCTTCAGCATCCTCCTAAAAGGTGTTTCTCCTCTTTCATCCCCCTGATGCTTTGCACTGCCTTCTTCTGGCTCTGCAGAAAGGCCTGGGTGGCTTCCATGTCTGGTCAAGGGCACGCTCACTGTCCCCCTGTGTCATTGCAGACTTCTGGTGACACTGATGCTTGTTGAGGCTACCACAGAGATTTGCTGCACTCTCTCCTCCATGTGCTCCACGTTTGCTGCACTCTTTCTCCGGAGGGACACCTCTCTCTTAGCCCCTTACTAACAAAGAACCCTTGGGTGCATGGCCCACCTGAAATGTGACTCGGAGGAGGACAGTGGTAGTGCTGATGGTCCCTGCCTGGAAGTCCAGGCTTTGGCACATCCAGTTTCGTCCTGGGATGCAAAGCCGTTGCGTGACAGCTGGCACAACACGCTGCGCCAGGCAGATTCACTTTGCTCTCCTTCCTATTTTGAAAGGCAGGCAGGGATGCTCTACGGGGGGATGCAAAGCCTGCAGAGCAAAGCTCAGCTCTCTGGGCAACCAGGGGTGAGAAAAGGAGTCATCGTCCTGCACCCTCATTGGCTATTTACCTCTGGGCCAAGGGGTGTAAAACAGGGTAGCATTTAAAAACTGCTTTTTTTATGGTAGACGATGGCATAAGGAGGTGGAGACTCAGGCTGGCAATGTGCCTGCAGCTCTTGTCTAGATCTGTAGCTCAGCCAGGAGAGGAGGGCAGAGGGATGAGACATGGCTGGTGTTGGAGGCTGGGGTGTATTTTACATATCACTGTGTGCCTGTGTCAGGCTGTTTCACCTCTGTCTGCCCTCTTTCTAGTTTATGAAGCGGGAATAATGAATCTATCTCTGCTTCCAAGCAGTGCAGGAGAGCTGAAGCAAGGGTGTCAGGGCGCTTGCCCCCAGTGCAGGCAGAAGGGGTGAGAGCAGGGAGGCTGACCTCCTGCAGTGCTGCTGGGGAAGCACTCAGAATACAAAGTCCTGTGTATTTGATTGTTCCCTCACTAATAGATAAAAATGAGATCATTTGCAGCAAGTGCAAATTGTTAGGGAAACTAATGACATTTCCACATATGTTGCTGGCAACTTCAGCTTCCTTTGGCAAAGGTTCTCTCCAGCCAATAGACCCAAAGCAACTCAGCTTTCTCCATTCCACTCTTTAACTCACCATACGCATTTCCTTAGTGTTTTGATCAACTCAGCAAAGCTTCTCACATGGGTTTCCTTATTTGAAGATGCAGCAGCACTCAGAAGGCAGGTTGCTCTGCTTTCTGGCCAGAGTGTCTGCCTGATCTCCTGCTGTACATCCAGGGTGCCTTCTGCCTCCTGCAGCAACTCCCTCACCTCCAGCAGCTGAGCTGGGGAGTACTTCTTCAGCTCCTGATGGAGTTTTGTCCTCTACTGTAGACTATGGAAGACACTAGTTTGATACGGTCTATCTTTTCCCATGCCTCTGCCTACCTTGGGAGAGTAGTATTTGAGGGTCAGTATTGCCTCAAGGATGGGCAGAGAGACTTGCATCTGATCATCTCAGAAGATGCTGATAAAAGCCTAAAGAACACTAAAGAACAGCAGGGAAACTTGTTAGGAAAAACTGGAATAACACTTAATCAGGCTTGGTATTAGGCCAAGCTCAGTTATGTCGTTCATGATGTGATTTACGGGCGTGTTACAAGCACGAAGCTTGTGCCTGAGGCACATCTCCTCTTTCTCCAGCCAGGGCTTTTGTCTGAGAAGGGTTTCCTAATGTCTGGGTTGTCCTCTCGTGTCAGCCCTGACCCTGCACTCGCCTTTATCATGTAGGTGAATTGGTGGCTGCCCAGAGACAGGGAGGGAGTCAGAGGCTTGGTAGTGTGCAGACACCCTGGGGCAAATGGCTTTGGGGGGGCTCGTGTGTGCACAGCTGCTCAAGGGGATTCCTCCAAGTGAGAGGGAAGGGGCTGGAAGCCCCTGAGGCTCCAGGCAGGATGATATGCACATGCTTATGCCTGGAAGATGCTGAGTGGCACACAGCAGCCTTATTTGCAAAGAAAGATGAACCACAGCTGAAGCGTTTCCATGCGATTCGAGCTGTACACAGCATGTCGACGGCTGGAGCTGTCTCAGCCTTGTAGCTCTTGTTGGAAACCCAAGGATGTGACAGCACCTGAGAGCCCTGTCACGGGCAGCAAGCAGCTGCTGTGGCTCTGGAGGCAGGAGGTCTGTGACTTGTGTCCCAGCTCTGGCATCACAAAGATCAGTGCTCATTTCTCACTGCCTCCAAGGATGCTTCAGACTCAGCTGGAGGGGGGGTTCTGCTTGGAGCAAGCAAGGCTGCCACGTCGTGACTTGCACAAGACCACCGGTGTGGTGGTAGCTGTGAAAAGAGTTGATCCCTGTGCCCTCCCAGTGCTTGCACGGCAGGGAAATGAGCCAGGGGGAAAAAATTATCCCGTGAGACAAAACTATTGCTGTTCTGGGGTTCTGGCTGCACAAGCAGCATGCTAGCATTAAGTCCAAGCTTAAACCCGGGGAGAAGTTGTACCTCAATGGACACACAGTGTCTCTTGTGTCCCCCTGGAGTGACCTATGGTGGAGAGCTGGGATGGTTGGCTGGGGATGGGGGAATCTTGTGCATTTCAGCACAATGTCCTCCAGCACACTTGGCCCCGCGGGCCCTACTGGGGTTGCCTGTGGCTCTGGCACGGACCAGTTTCCTGGGGAAACGAATAGTCTCCTGCCTTTTGCAGCCACCTCTGATCTCCCTCTTATTTTCTTTCACATCAGGATCAGTGAAAGAGATTACCACGCTGATGGTCAAGGTGGGTATCATGGCTGAACTTCAGTGAAATTAAAATTACAGTGCAATTGCAGACTTCCCTCTGCAGGGAACTGTCTGGAATGCCCACCTTGCTGGAGCAAACCAAGCAGCAGCTAGCTAATCCTAATGGATCTGATGCTCTGTAGATATCCTGCTATCTATGGGGGGGGATTACAAGCCTATACTCACCACTTCTAAGCTATTACAAAGCAGAAGTGGGCTCAGGAGGGCAACAGGAGGATGAGGGAGAAATCATGGAGCACACCAGGCCATGGCTCCCAACACAGCCCTATTTCTGCACTGGTGTGTGAAATCCCAGTGCAGACCAGGCAACAGATCCCATGGGTACAAAACCTTTGGAGCCAGCAAGTTCACGTGGGTTGTGTCACTGTCCACATGTTACTGTGGGGAAGGGACATACCCACTTGTGCCTGAAACACAATCTGCTGGGAAGCCAAACGTCACACCTCTCAGCTCCTGGCATATAGGTGTGTAGGGGGTGCAAATGCAGGGCTCAGACAGTTTGGTGCATTTTATTCACCTTGCAAGCCTCTAGAACCACCCCCTTCAATGCACCTGCAGGGCTGTAGGTGTCAGAGACAAAGCAGGCAGGGCTGGAGAACGCAGGCAGGAGAGCAGGCAGCTCTCAAGGCTGGAGACAGTAATTTGGTTGATTTTGTGAAAATATTTTTTGTATTAAGCAACTTCTGGGTCATGGTGAAAATTTCCCTGTGTACAAAAAAAAACCAAAACAAAAAAAAACCCCAACCAGTTTGGTTGTTCCTATTTCTGGGCTGCTGAAAAGCTTTTGGCAAAACTGCTTCTGTCAGCAGCAGCAGTGACAGAGCTGGGTATGGATTCAGAAAACAAGGTTATTTCATTAAAAGCAAAGATACTACTTCAGACAGCAATGTTTGTCCTGTTTTCTGATGTAAGATACTTTTGGTCCAAGTGTTGATTCTATTACTTTTGCATACAGCCCCCAAAGGGAGTACTAACCTTCCTCCCTCTTGTACCTCTTCCTCTCTCTGCCTCCATCCCACTGCCCGCAAGCCACCAGCTCCCAGAGCCTGGTCTGGGTGCACCAGTAAATCTGTGGAGCCTTAAAATCCCATAAATCTCCATCAGCCCGAGCCCACACGCATCTCCCCCAGCATTTCTCCTCCTCCCCGACCCCATCCTCCATTCTCAGTCCAGCAGGACCTCCGGCGCTGCAGCCCAGGCTGCGGGTGATGTGGGAGGAGGGAGAGCATCCCTTGGCTGCCTCTCCCGTGGCTCTCCACCGGGTACCATGTGCGGGTGAGCTTGGGAGGCCCGTTGCCATAACGACTGCTGCTAAAATTGGTTGCAGACGGTCCCTCCTTTGCGGGGGAGGCCGGCGGTGGGGTGCCCTGGGGAGGCTGAAGAGGGGCTGGTGCTGCTGGGAGGCAATGGGGGAAGCTTCCAGGAGCCCCTGTGGGAAATGAGGCCACGCTGCTGGCTGCATGTCATCCCTGCATGCTCCTGCCAGCCGCAGCTGCTTTCACCATCCCTCCCTCCTGCCCTGCGCCTGTCACTTCTCACCATCACCCTGCTCTGGGTCCCTTCTCCTCAACGCTGCCTGACTGGGAAAGGAACCTGACTCATCCCAAACGGACCCCAGCAGATGCCGGAGGGAGCAGCCTCATCCCGTTGCCCCGTGCCAGTGGAAGGAGGTAGGTGGCAGGTAGTGGGTGTTTGTCGGGGATGCAATGCATGGGAGCAGGGTTATACTACGTCCCCAGCCACTGGCAGCTCCTTGCCCAAAGCTGCAAGCTGCCCCAGAGTGCCCAGAACTTCTGTGGTTGGGGTGATCCTGTGGCTGGTAATGCTGCAACCTGGTTTGTGCTCCCCACCATGCACATGGGAGGATGTGCTCCCCAAAGTCACCTGTGTCCTGGCACTCTGAGCCGACACCGCTTCTGACTTGCTAATTCCCTGCCTGGTCATGGCTGCATGTCCCTGTCTCCTGCAAACCCCCTTTCTCTGCTCTTGGCTTCCCCCACACAGTTTCTGCCCTGTCACCTGCAGCGTGCCCCCCAGGGTGCCCTGGCTATACCTGTGAGAAGCATCACAGGGAATCTGGGGGTGACACTGAAGGAGAGCGGCTGGAGTGACATGTGTAGGATGGGTTTAAAAAGGGTCAGTTGGCTTGCCTCTGGAGATGCTGTCTCAGATGAAAGATCAGAGACTCTTTTGTGTCTGTGGAGGAACACAGCAAAACAGGGTACTGACCTCAACCAGCCCAGCAAGGGTTAAGGCACGTTTAATATCTGCAGAGCTGCTCCAGAAAGCTGACATCTTTGAATGAAACTCCCTCTTTTCAGCGTTTGCGGCCAAAATCTGCTCACCAACCTGCCGACCCACACAGGGCTGGCCCTGCAGAGGCAGGGGGTGGGCTCCAACACCTCACCCACTGTTCAGCTTGGCCATGGCAAGGACCCTCTGTTGCTGGGGCAGGAGCAGGCAAGCAGTTGGGGGGATGCCCTACGAAGTGAGGGCTGCATAGCAAGTAGACTGAAGAATAGGTTGCTGGTGAGGAGCTGGGGAATGCTGTCTCTGCTAGTCACCGAAGAAGGGTACATGGGGAAATCTGTAAGGCTGCTTTTTATTGCAGTGCTTTTTGGATGGCAGCTTCCCTCTCAGGTTTGGAAAGCAGATGATCGGGGAAGGAAGTGAGGTTGTTGGTTTTCCATCCATCAGCTTGGGGGTCCAAGCCAGAATCAACTTCCCAGGCTCCTTAACCCTGCCCATTGCTGTTGCCAGCTGAGGACTGGTATCAGCTGCTGGGACACATCTAGAGAAAGGGTCTGCAGCAGCCTTGACCCCCCAGCCTGGCTGTGGGGGGTTCACAGGAGCTACTTTTGCAGAGGACATAGGAACACTGTGCTGAAGGTCCTCTGGCCAAACTCAGACCCAACTCCAGTCAGGAGGTGGGGTTCATGCCTAATTCCTTCCGCGGTCCCTCAGGATGGGTTGAGTGAGGGAAAACCCCACAGCAGGATCCCTGCTCCCCACAAGATGTCTCTGATGTTATTGCAGGCTGGGGTGGTGGAGTTCCTCTCAAGTTCCTCAGCTGAGGAAGGCAGAGGCAGCCATGCAGAGGCAGGAGCAGTGCCCAGATTGCCCCTTTGCTCCTGGCCAAGTGGTGGCCGATGCTGAGTTGCCCAGTTCCATTGCTCTCGATCAGTTGAAGTGGGGGCCCAGCAAAAGGGAGGTGTGAATCATTGAGAGGGAGGCAGAAAGAGTCCTCCTGGACTTAGCAATGGTAGGGAGCAGTGCTGCAGGCAGCAAAATCGAGGAATGCTGGCAGCTGAAGAGCATGGTAGGATGAGGCAAAATCCACTGAGGTCTGTCATTCAAGGAGAACAGGTAAATACCAACATCCACGCTAACAAGTGGGAAGAGATCAGGCATTTTCTCCAATGCTGGTAGTTTCCTCCTTAAGTTAACAAGAATTGCAGTTCATTTCAGATCTAACTCTGTGACAAAAGTTGTTATTCAGAGGGTAGAGATGAACCTGCTGCTAATCTTGGGATGAGCAAGCAGGGACAGGCTCTTCTGCTGCAAGAGGCATCCAGCAGATAAATGCTACTGGGCACACTGGAATCAAGTGATGGCTGTGGTATGAAAAAAACCCAACTCAAACAAGCCCAGCCTCCAGTGTGGGAAAGGGCAGCTCCTGGGCCAGGAGCAGGGAAGTGGATGGAGATGCTCAGAGCTCTCCCCAGCCTCCTAACCACCACACACAAGTGAGGTGGGGGACACACGGTGATCGGCAGGGGTGATTTGAGTCGCAGGTCACAGGTTTCAGGCATCTGGAAAACAGGAGCTTGATGAGAGCACAGCTCTGCCCTAATTCCATACCTAATGAAGTCATGGGGCATTTCATCACCCCCACCAAGGGGGGAGGGTTTCGGAAAGCCTCCCTTCAGGAGTGTTTCTGTGCCTGAACCTGGCACTGTTGTGCTTTCCCAAGCCTGAAGATTGCCAGTTCAATCCACTACAGCCTGTGACAAGTGGCACACTCACCGTGCAAAACTCAGCAGCCCTGGTACCCGGGGGAGGCCATAGCTGTGCTGTATTGGGATGGATGTTTCTCAGTCTCTTCTTTTTCTGCCCCTGCGTGACCCACACCCTCGTGGGTGTTTCAGTAAGAGTGGGCATATGAGAGTCAGACAAGTTGGGCACCACTGTGAGTTGCAATGTGGGTTGCTTCCTCCTTCCCAAGGGATGTGGATAAGGGATGAGGCACTATTACAGACCAAATCAGAGTGTGTGCCCTCAGCACAGCATCAGCAGGGTATGGTGGGGAGGGAGTGGAACAGGGCATCAGAGGGTTGTAGGGTTGTGACCTCATCTTTCTGTCCCTTTGGAAAGTTTCAGACTGGGTGGCTGGGCAGGGAGGGGGAGGTTTGCTTCTTCCAGCTCATTCATTTTTAGCACTGGGCTGACAGCGATCATGCAGTGCATTGTTTTGTGTTCCACAGGGCAGCACTTGGCACTTCACACCTGGGTGGTGAGGAGCTCCTAGCAAGGCAGATTCTCCAGTCAAGGTAAGTGTCTCTGAACCAATCACCACAAAATCCCTGAGCCCTGGCAAAACAGGACACTAAAGAGGAGTGCAGCAAGGGAGGGCTCAGCCCCAAGCTAGACCAGCTCAGACTGGGAATTCAAAGGGGTCATGGAGCATCAGGGGAAGGGGCAGCAGATTTTCACCCGAGCAGAAGATGAGAAGCAGCTGTATTTACCCACTTCCTACCTTCAATTGTGGGCAGCAGGGCTGGGGGCATGCAGGATCTCCCCTCTCTGCAAGGAGGGAGTTCAAGGGCTGCTCAGTGTGGGGTTCCCAGCAATAAGCCAAAGGGATTGTCCTCTTCTGAAGGCTGAGGTGCCTTCATGTGCAACTGAGCATGAGCTGGTGTGCAGTGGGGCTGTGAGGAGGGTTGAAGGGAGGCTGTGTGCTGCTGCTGTGGCAGATGTTGTCTTTTTGGGTTCTCCCACTTACATGAGCTTTCTTACCTTTGCTGTGGCAGCCATGCCCCACTTCTTGGATTGGTTTGTGCCAGTGTATCTGATGATCTCCATTCTCATCCTGGTGGGCTTTGGAGCTTGCATTTACTACTTCGAGCCAGGACTCCAGGAAGCTCATAAGTGGCGAACACAGAGGCCGATCATGGAACGAGACCTTCGGAAGACACTGATGATTCGGGACAACTTGGCCTTCGGTGTGCCCGAGGTCTGACATGCTGCCCATCGAGTCCAGAAGAGACTCTCCTAGGTAGGCAGGAGTCCACAAGCCTCGGTAGGGATGATGGTCCTGCCCTGTGCAAACGGAGCTGATTGTCACTTTGCTCTTCACTGATCTGGGTCTCATTATCACCACTTACCTTTCTGCCCCTTTGCTTCTCAGTCAAGGTTTGTGTGGCACTGTAGACTTGGGGCTTCCCACGTGCTCACTCATCCAAGGACTTTTGCTCATCCCCATGGCCAAGACTGATTAATTTCTCAGATGACAGGTTCTTTGTTAATCACTTGAGTTTGAGCTGCCTGGCATCTTTTAGTAGGAAAGGTCTCTGCAAGGATACCAGGCTCACAAAGGAATACAGAGCCTTTTACTCCTACTCACTGGCTTACCCAGTCTGTTTAAGTTTAAAGGGGGTATTTTAAGAGAAATAAAATGGAATTTCAACCCAGATCATTACTTCAGATGAGCTCTTTACAGCACCCACCCCTGCTGCTGGTCTGCTAAGCTTGCTGAAGCTCTGTGCAGAGGGGCCAATGGCTCAGTGAGCCCCAGGGACTGACTGCCTTTACCTTGCTAAAGGTGCATTGCTTCTCAGTGTCTGTTTGGTAGGTGGAGAACATCCATCTACCCATCCATCCCTTCTAGATGCACTACATTCAAATTAAAGATCTTTACTAAAGAGGTCTGTCCAAGTCCTGTGTCAAGCTAAGAATGTTCTGCAGCTCTCAACGAAGGGGTACTGCCAGAGTTATCACATAAGCCTCTCCTGATCTGCTTGACCTTCTGTTCATCTGCCACGGAGAGAGATGGGATAGTTTGGGATGTAGCTTGCACTTGTTCAGTCCCCTGTGCTCTGGACTTCTATGGCATAGATGGGCTCTCTCTTAACTGTCATCCCAATGAAAGCTGTGAAGCTTGATCCACTTTCCCTACATGTCTCTGAGAAGGGACACGGAGCCTGTCGGAAGAATGAGCCCATTGCACAACTTCTGCTTTCTGGACCCAAACTGTGTAATGTGGATCTGGCATAAAATTCCACGTTTATAGACTACCTGCACCTAGGGCTGATTGGCAACCAAAGTTCTGTATGAAGGTGTGATGCTGGGACTAAGAGGGATATTCACATCTTCTCCCTGCCAGCCCAGTACAATGTCCAGTGTGTATAGGGAGGTTCAGGAGAGCTCTGAACTCGTGGCAGGAGGACTCTCCTCACCTCTCCTCCCACCCCAACAGCCACCCTTTGGATGTGGCAGGTGATTTCTGTGAGCACTCTGGACACAGCGAGGTCCTGTGTGCCCCACTCCTGCAGGTACCCCTGGGATATCAGCCAGTGCCACCGTTCCATGTGCAAGCTTGTGCATCCCATGTCATTACCTGGGCCTGCCAGTACTGGTGTGACCCACATCTCCAGCATACTCCCAAGGTGCCATAGTCCCTGAAGGCTCCACTGGGCAGCAGGAGCCCCTCAGGCCAGCTGGCCAAGTCTGCCACAGATCCTGGATGGGCTTGTGTTCCTCAGCCTCTCCTGTGAACCTGGCAGTGGAAGCTTTCTCTTCCATTCCCAAAGAAAGGAGAAGAGTGCACTGGGCTGGTTTGAGCGTGTGATGCTCCATTGGTGATTCTCTGTGGTAAAAGTCAATTTTTAGCTCTAACAGTTTTGGCTGAGGAAAGAACCGGTCAGGAAATCCTGCAAGTTTCATCCACCAGATTGCAATTGTATCACCATTATCTTCCACACCAAAATCAGACACACCGACAGAAGCTTTCTGGCTCTGTTTCAGCCAGAGGCAAAGTCAAGAGTCCTTTATTCAGCCAAAAACCAGAGAGAGAGATGTGAGTACCCTAACTGGTGAGTTTTGCTCAGGAGGGAAATGCAGTGAGTGGGATTACTCCTCTGCCCAAAGGTAGGCTCACCCTGGCAAGCAGAGACTCAAAGCACAAGTGGAACCTGAAACAGGGTAAATCTCACATATTCTTGTGCCTTGGTGACTTGGGCTGTGAAAGAGAAATGTCACAAGGCTGGGTGGCATAGTCTGACATGCCACCCTTGGCTGCATGGCTCACATCCCCTTCCCTCCAGCACAACACAGCCATATCTCCAAGCACCAGCTTGGAAACCTGCCTCCTCACCCTGACTCCTTTGTAGCTGGGACCACACTGTGAACGGACACCAGCTGAGCCATTGGGTAAGAATAAAAACCTCTGTACTGGAGCTGAGAGGCTTAGAGCAGTCCAGGACAGGTTAAACTGTCCCTGTGAAAAGATGTTGCCTGATCCCCACAGCCTGCACCAGCACAGGCTGCTCTGCCACCACATCCAATGGTTCATTTTCCTGCTGTTCCTCCTGGGAGCTGCCTCCCTCCAGCTCCAGTAGGGACCAGTCTGCAGAGAGGTTTCCTTTACAGAGGCGTAGGTCTTCATCTGCCTTGTTTCTGTGCTGGCTACGCCTCTGGGCTATCTGGAGATAATTAAGCCAAAGGCAAACACTGCCTGAAAACTGAGCCTGTTTCTCCCCTGTGGGACCTATGCATCCAGAGAGACCTCAGGGCAGAGAGAGAAATATATAGATACTGAATTAAACAGATACTGAATTAAACTATGTAAAGTATCAGAGAAGATACTGCTGGAGGTACCACACAGGATCAGGTTGGTCTGTTCCACCTTCTCTGTCTCTTTGCCTTTGAAGAAGCAGGGAAGTTATACCACCCTGAGCCCAGCTTTCCCCCAGCACTCCCCAGGGCTCACTGTGGGTCATGGGATGGTGGTTCCCCCTCCACCCCTCATCCCTGGCCACTCACCCAGCCTTTCAACATTCAACATTCAGCCTATTATCACGTTGTCCTTTAAAGTCTCTTTTATAGTGAGGAAGGTGGAGAGCAGCAAGAAGACTTTCCTATAAAGGATACCCTCTTGGCCCTGAAAATGCCCCAAAGCTGGCAAAACGAAGAAAAAATGAAAGAGTGAAGAAGGTAAAGAAAATCAGAGTAAGGGAAAGCAGCATCAACCTGGAGGAAAACTCGAGAAGCAAACATTGAACTTCTCAGCAGGGCATAAATTGCTGACCTGGAATCTGCCATTTGAGGGGGAAAAAAAAAAAGAAAAAAGAATAGAGGAAGGGAAAACATTTCAAAAATTCAGAGATTTACTTATTTTTTTTTTTAAATTGCACCATTGTCTTCAGGAACGGGAGGCACAGGCCTGACCTGGTGAGTCTGCACTGCTTCTCCATCCCCCACCACGGGAGTGGGGCAGGGGGCCGTGGTGTGGGGTTGCCCGTGGTGTGGGGCTGCCCATGGCATGGGGCTGCTGGTGGCACAGGCCAGGAAGGCGCCAGGGCAGAGGGCAGGAGCGGCCACGGTGCCAAGCGTGGGAGCATTCTGGGCTGGCCACAAGCACCCCATTGTCCCGGCCGGAGGCGGGCTGGCCGCCCGGGCAGGGATGCTGGTGGGGGCTTGGGCCCGTGGACGAGAGCAGCTCTGGGAAGCGCTGCGCCCCGGTTCGCCACGCCTCTGCCAGCAGCACTGCCTGGCCCCTGCCCTTGCACCTCCGCTCCCACCCCACTGCCACCTGCCATGGAGGAGGACGTTGCCCCCCACCGCAGCCGCCTGCCCACCCTCAGCGGCCCCGCGGGCTCTAGACGCATCCCAGGCCCCCCGCCACGGAGGGACAACCCCCTTGGTGCCCTCGCCACCCCCACGAAGAGGAGCTGCCTCTCAGTCACCCTGCGCCGGGGCAGCGGGGGCAGCAGGGGCAGCGGGGGCCCTCGGTGGGAGCGGCTGCGAGGACCGTCCCCAGCCACCCCCGCTGCCACAGTGGCCGAGGGACCCCGGCGATGCGATGGCCCCGGTGGGGCTGAGGCTGCCCCAGCGGTGAAGATGTGGGTACCCTGCTCCTCGCCACGCTCCGGTGGGTCTTTGCCGTGGGGATGGGTTGGGAGAGGGGAGGGAGGCATCGAGGGGTCCCTCAGCGGTGCCGTGGGGGTTGGCACGGGGCAGGGCCGTTCGGGAGTGGTGGGGTGACGTGGGGGAGGATGGGGACTTCCCCTGCACCCACACCATGAGCTCGGGTGGGCAAAGGCAGGTGGGAGGTGAGCCCATCCCTGCAGGCTGAGCCCGGCACCCAGGAGGGAACGAGTGGCTGCGGGCATCATGTCAGGAGATGTGCCGGGATGCCCGTCGGTTCGTCCATCTGTCTGGAGGCAGCCAGCCAGCCTGTCACCCGCTCAGCCTCGCTTGGGTAACTGCCAACAGTGATTTTTGAATGCTCCTGTAGCCCACAGTTCCAGGGTGCTGTTTCCTTTCTGCCCCGGCGTGCTACAAAAAGAGGCACCCAAACCCTTTGTTTAATCTGCCAGGCGTCCCCCAGCCAGTCCTGTACCCAGGGGGGCTGCTGCCAGCTGGAGGGACACATGGGGATGTCCTGTTGTTCCAGCAAGTTCCAATCAGAGCAGTCCCAGATGTTGGCACCCCACCATGGCATGGCGGGGGGGGGCAGTGCCTGATGGGGCTGGATCTCAGAAATGAAGGAGAAGGAAACGCAGAGGGAGGAAGGGGCACCCCCCTTCCAAAGGTGCCAGCAGCCAGGGGCATCCACACAGCTCTCCAGGCGTGGGCACCTCGCCCAGCCACAGGCAGGTGGGCACTGCCAGGCACATCCGCAGGTTGGGGCACACGGGGGTGTGACCTGAATACCCCAGCAGGGTCCGTGTGTAGCTCCTCTCCCTCCTCCCCACACGCATGCCCGTGCACACGCGTGCACACGTGTGCTCACAGACACGGAGGGGACAGCGCCCGCTCTGCCTCTGCACCGTGGGCTGCCAGCCAGGAACCATGGTGCCGAAGGAGAAGAGGTTTCTCACGCCTCCGCGACTGGAGCTGAAGGGCAAATTGCTTTTGATGAACCAAAACATTCCCAATTTCCTCCCTCTGGGAAAGGAGGAGGCCTTGCGATCCCCTGAACCCAACGGATACCTAAGGGGGGGAAGAGTGCCCTTTCGGAGCCCCGCTGGAGCGAAGGCACAAAGGGTTAAACACCCCCCTCCCTGCGCAAGCAGAGATGCTGAAATAGCCGGGGAATTGGGAGGGAGAGGGGTTAGAAAAGGCCTGTGAGGTGTGGGTGGGCAAGGGGCACCCCTCTGGGATGTGGCAGGGGGGGCTATCAGTAGTGGCCGCTCTGTGCCCACGTTCGTGCCCCGCGAGGCAGGGAGGCTGGCAGGGCCCTGGGATGGAGCTGGGGGAGGATGCGCGGGGTGGGGGGGGGGGGGGGGGGAGATTTTGCGGCGATGTTTAATATTCAGGTCACATGACGATGGCAGCAGGAGCAGCACCAGCATCCCCGCTCCACTGAAATAGCCACTGGAGAAGGAGGGGAAGGAGAGGAAAAGGAGGGGGGAGAAGAGGACACAGGGAAGAAAGAGAGAGGTAAAAAGCGGAGCTTCATAGACCACCGTGCTGAGCCAGCGTCAGGCTAGAAAAGTGGGGGGGAGACCCACCCCCCCTGGGAGAGGATTCGGAGACAAAGGAAGCTTCATGTTCAAAGGTAGGATGCTCTGGGCTTGGCAGGGCTGGGCGATGCCGGACGGATGCTGCTGGGGATTTTGTGCAGGCGCCTTCCACCGTGCCCCACGCTGCCCAGCTCCGGCCATGGGGCCGGCTTTGTCTTTCCTCTTTCTGGGTGGAAGCTGCCTGGCATGAAGGAGAATGAGGGGCTGGCTGCGGTGCTGCTGGGGAGCAGCCGATGCCAGGGGCTGCTCTGAAAGAAAGAGATAATTCCAGTTGGTCCAGGGCTGAGGAAAGCCCACGAGCTGCTCGGCGACTGGCTTGTCCCTTGCCAGTGACAGGCAGTTGCCGTGGGGGCAGCGGGGGCATCCTGTGCTGCTCCCTGGGCATCTGGCAGGAGCCAGCGGGCGGGCAGGGAGGAGCACAGGCAGTTGCGGTGGCACGGGCACGCTGGTCCAGGGCTGCTCAGCATCCTCTTGCCTTCTGATGCAGCCGTGCTGCCCAGGTGGCATGCTGGGGTGGGGGGACTTCACAGCTGGGGAGTGACACTGAGCGTATGGCCGGGGCTGAGGAGAGCATCTAACCCTGCAGTAGCTGGGCTGGGGACATGCTCAGCCCCTTCACCTCCAGCTCCTGTGTCTCCAGAGAGGCACATGCTGCCCTAGATTTCACTGTGGCCCTGACAAAGCCGTGCTCCTGCCCGAGCCCTATGCAGAGCACCTAGGGGAAGGAAGGTTGCTGCTGGGCAGGCTGCTGTAGCCCAAAGGGCTGGGGTGAGTTTCCCTGCCTCACTCGAAATGCTCAGTGATCCAGGCAAAAAGATGTGGTAAGAAGAATGGCTCTGTTCTGCACCCTGAGGTCAAGTGGTCCATCCGGCAAGGATCGACCTTCGCCCTGCATAGCTGGGAGAAATGCCTTGGGCTCATCACAGAAACGGAGGGGGAAAGGGATTTTTCCAGGGGAGAGATGTTCAGTCCAGCACCTCTGCCTGTCTGAAGCAAGGAGCAGATCCCACTGCCTGCAAGCTCCAGGGAGGCTACACTACTGAAGCAGCTGCTTGCTTTTCTTCCTAGGGACCTGGCATCACCCACCAAGGGCTTGCTCCTGCCAGACACCTCTAGGCTCCAAACCTGTCCCTCCTCCCTGCTCCACGTCTGCAGGGAGTGGGACTGTGGCTCCAGGGCCACACAAGTGGAAGGGGCGATGAATGTGTGGGTCACTGCCTACAGCCAGAGCACAGCCTTGCTCTGTGCGGGGGGAGAGTCACAGCCAGGCCATCCATGTCTCATGTGGGGCTTAAATAGCCTTTCCTTGCTGGAAGCTGGGTTGTGGTGAGCAACTGTTTGCAGCCCTCCCTTCCTCTTGCCGCTCAGACAAAGGATGGGAAGGCAGGGGGAGGGGATGTGGCTGTATCTGGGTTATTGGGACAGTAGATGTTAGTCCCCACTACCTGAGCCCCTAAGGGACCTGCAGGGCCACCACCATCCCTCCTGTGAATGTTGGAGGCAGGCAGACACGAAGGGTGTGCTGCAGTAGTGGTGTCTGCTGCTGGCCACAAACACCAGCCTTCCAAGGGAGAGGTTTTGGGGTGGATCAGTGGGTGTCAGAAGCAGGAGCTAGATGGGACTGCGGTGACCTCTCCAGGCACCCCTTGCATTTCTGGCTCTGCCTGCTGCAGCCCCAGATGCTGCATCAATCCGGGCTCCAGAGCTGAGTGGAGCATCTTCTACGAGCCAGAGATTATCCTTTGGCAGGGTGGCCCAGGCCACCTCTAACTGGGAACCAGGCAGCAGAGGCATCACCAGCAGCTGCCCTCTTAAACGAGCTTCACTTAGCACAGAACAAAGCAGCAGGGAAAAGGGTGGCAACGCAAACTGCAGTGTAAATGGTTAACCTTGGCTAACCCTCTATTCATTCTCAGCTGTACTGGCCATAGTTCCTTATCATGTATTCATGACAGGGGACAGCTGGAGGGGCTAGGGGATGTGCTTAGGATGCATAATGCTACCCCTTGACCCATCAGCAGAGTGCTAATGAGGCTTCCTACCGGCATTAGCATTACTGCATGTAAACCAGAGCCATTCCCAGGGGACCAGGTAAACACGTTTCATGTCTCAAGGTGCCTTTCATAGCTCTGGCCCTGGTTTTGCACACCCTGACCTTCCTGGCAGGCTGTTCCTCGATTGGCTCCTTGGATTCCTTGGAGTCAAGAGGTGGAAAACTGTGTGCAGAAAGCTGAACCCTTGGGTTCCCTTTCTGAGACTGTATGGGAAGGCATCTCACACAGAGGGGAAGGCAAGTGGCTGAGAAGAGAAAGGGAGGTTGTCTACCCAAAGAGCTTGAATGTCCAAACTTAGAAGGCCCAGGGTGGCATTACTAATGGAAAATTCAGGAAATATGTAAGGAGACTTCTGGAGATGTTTTCTCCTGGTCTCAGGTGCTCAGGAACACGACTCTAAAATATCTGCTCTCTCCAATGCAAGCTCCTGGCTCCAGCAGTGAAGCCTGCCAAGGGGTGTCAACATGTGGTGATGTCCACAGTAAGAGTCAGCAACATCTGTTGATTCTAGACAAAGTGTCCCTTGGTGAGGTTGAATTTTGAAACTCTTCATGAGCCTTGAGGTTGTCTGACAGCAGCTTCCCTCCTTCCTCCTCCCTGTGTAAGAACAAGTTGTTGAAGGAAAAAAAGGAGAGGGCTTATCTGAGGACAAGCTACTGCCTGGGCAGCAAAAGGGTCATAGCCTGCACGGTCCAGGTCCTGCACCCATCCCACGCAGATGCTCAACTGGGCTTTCTTACCACCCTGACCTATTCCCTGTCCACCTCTGAGGTTTATTTGTCCCCGTTACTGCAGTAGCCAAGTGCCTCACTAGGGCCACAGGACCCAGCCCCACATCCCCTCATCATTCCTTGTCTCACCCTCTCTTTGAGGTAAGTGGGACCCCATCAGGATGCGCACTGGAGGTTGCTACAGCAGGATGAGGGGCATGGCACAGTCACGAGGCTACAGTGCAGCTGGTATGGGGGCAGCCCAGGAGAGGACAAGCGAAGGGCAGGGTGCAGGAGAGCTGGCTGTTTTGGCCCTCCATGCTGTGACAGAGAGATGGGCTTTCCTGGATGGCAGCAGCTTTGAGAAAGCTGGAAGAAGACAACCAGAGCCCCAGGGGATGCTCTGTCAGCAGGAAAGGCACAGAGTAGCTGTGATGGGAGTAAAAGAGGATTGCAGCTGAGAAGCTCTCTGCTCAGCAGGCTCCCTCCTCCGGCAGCTGCCCAGCAGCATGAGGTGTTCTGAACTGCCAGCCTGGCTCAAGCCAATGGTCCATCTTATGCTCTGCTCCCCCCAGGGTGCTGCTTGCTTCTTCAAGAGAGGATGGTGATATTCTTGGAGCGGCCTTGCTCTGTGGGGAAGAGTAGAAGGGGCAGACCTCTCCTCTATGAGCAAGGTGGAATGGAGGTGGTATGAGAGCCTTCAGACATTACCCACAGTGATATACATTGGTGGCTGTGCTAGCATCTTCTCACATGGATAGAAGATCCTTTCTCCCAGTTTAACACAAAAGACTTCCCAAGTGGTGTAGAGGAGCTGGGTGGAGGCACCCTTATCCCTGCTGTGTGCTATCAAGCACGTGATAGTGGGATATTAAAGCTTCTAAGAAATGTAGAATCTTCACTTTGTAGAGCAGCCCTGGTGTCTGCACAGGAACTTTGATGTAGGAACGCCAGGCTGCAGGGTCACTAGCCAGCCATGCAGCCTCTCACAGCCTGACCTTCTCATTGAACAAAATCTCTCCGACTTCTTCCCAGCCCTGGTCTCTGCCTGGCCTGGCTGAGCTGTCACAGGGAACCCAGACTGTTACTATCAGTGATACCATCCTGGTGGCCCCTGAGTTGTCTTCCATGTGTCACCCATCAATTGACAGTCGCCTGCCTGGCTGCTCACATCCTCCTCCGCAGGCAGTGGGTTCCTCTGAGCAGAGCAAAAAACTCTGCTGAAATAATAGAAGAGGATAATTTAGTGTGAGATACTTGAGCTGAATTGGCATCTGAAACAAGTGGAGTGCTTACCAAGCACGTACACATGCTGTCCCTGTCCTGGAAAAAATAACCCTCTAATGAGACAGAGGATGGGGGAGTCAAGTAATGAGAGTGGGAGAGGCTTTAGTTTGCAGCTGGTTTGTATATGCAAGATGTTTGATTCTCATCCCCTTCATCTTCCTTTCTAGATTCATCCCTCATGCCTCCCTTCCCCACCAATTACAGCTTTTTCTTCTTCTTACTGATAAAATCCTGCCATTCAGTCCTCCTCAGCAGCCCTTGAATGGATGCTCAAAGTTGCCATCAGCCCCTGTGACAAGTCAGCAGGGAGGTCCTCGTTAACACCTCAGTGATGATTCTTCAATCTTTCTCCCTGTGCAGGGTCAGTGGAAGGCAAAAACGAAGCAGCCATGTCTGAGCTGGTCCCAGAGCCGCGACAAAAACCAGTTGTACCAATGAAACCCGTGGGCATCAACACCAACTTGCTGGGCTACATCGGCATTGACACTATCATTGAGCAGATGCGCAAAAAAACCATGAAGACAGGCTTTGACTTCAACATCATGGTTGTAGGTAGGCAGAGACCAGCAAAGTACTGGGAGCCATGGCCAGGGACTGACCTGTGACACCAGGTTGGGAGACCAGGGAGAGCAGGAGGGAGCAAACAGTGCTTGCTCTGGGGGAAAGGAGAGCCTGCACAAGGCAAGGAGACACCTACAGCCCCTTGCCCTGGCAGCCTGTCTCTGTCCCCTGGGCCTGCTGTCATCACCAGGCTGTGGCAGATGTCCTGACCTTCCTCTTTGCAATCCTCAGGTCAGAGTGGATTGGGAAAGTCAACGTTGGTGAACACTCTCTTCAAATCGCAGGTGAGCCGCAAATCTTCAGGCTGGAACCGGGAGGAGAAGATCCCCAAGACAGTGGAGATCAAAGCCATTGGTCATGGTAAGAGCAAGCCTGATGCAGTAAAGGCAACGCTGATGCTTTGAAGACCCCAGCAGTCTGTGAGAACAGTTCTCTGGCATTAGGCAGCACTTTCTCCATGGGAAGCTGAAGGACAAGTGCCAGTTTTAGAAGGCCTCAGACCCAGCCAAGGCTCTTCTTAAACAGCAATGCCAGTGGTGCCACAGCCAAAAGTGAAGGGTTGAAAAAAAGTTCTAGATATTTCTTCTGGACATTGATCTGCATGTGTAGATTAAGCCCTGCTGTAAGCCTTTCCCACCTGCAGATGCTTAATAATCTATACAAACTGCATTGGCGGGTCCCATCCCAAGCCTGGCAGAGCACATTTCCTCCTGGCAAAGCATCAGCACAGCTTCTACAGTGGTGCACAGCAATAAGCATCATCTCAGGTTCAGGATGATGTGTTGGAGGGGAGAACGACAGACAGCACAAATACATTTGCCTGTGGCAGAGTGGTAGAAGAAGGCTTTGGTGCAGAGGTTACCAAAATTTGGAGTCAAAAATGCAAGTGGAGGTCACAACTGTTGAAGTATGTACCAGCCTGGTCTGGTCATACTTGCTGGACACGGATGAGGGCAAAGTGTTCTTGTTCCCTGGTAGGGCACAAAGATATGTTTTGTGACAGAGCAGGTCCCCACAGATATGATCGTTTGCAATTTCTTCCCCAGTGATTGAAGAAGGTGGTGTCAAAATGAAGCTGACAGTGATTGACACACCAGGATTTGGGGACCAGATCAACAACGAGAACTGGTGAGTTTTACATGGTCAGGGCCTTATGTCCCAGAAAGGGCTGAAGTTAAGACAGTGTACAGAGAGCTCTCAGCTTGGAAAGCATCTAGGATCTGATTGCACTCAGAGGGCTGGTAATGGGGAGGTGGAATTGTGAGCATCATGGGCCTGTGTGCATGCTGGGGAATATGCACACTTTACACAGCAAGTGCCTATTTCTGTGCCCAGTTATGCAAACTGTTAAACATCTCTGCTGATGGTGAGGTTCTTGCGGTGGATATTTTTTATTCCTGAGCCTTCTTTGCTGCTGTCAGAACCAGGAACACTGTAGGCAGGAACATGAGGGGATTTGTACCTGCCTATTCATCTCTCTCTCCCACCTTCACAGCTGGGAGCCTATTGAGAAATACATCAATGAGCAATACGAGAAATTTTTGAAAGAGGAGGTGAATATTGCAAGGAAGAAACGAATCCCAGACACAAGAGTGCACTGCTGCCTCTACTTCATCTCCCCGACGGGCCACTCGTACGTACACAGTCCCTCACCCTTCCTCAAGCCTCTGTGCCAGTTCTACACCCTGCTCTGCTCCATCCAAGCTACGTACTCATGTGGGGCTGGCCACAGTTTCACTTAACTTTGGGTGCTGTATGGCTTGAAAGAGTCTAGGATAGCAAGGGCAGGAGAAACACCACTGGGTTTTTTTGGGGAGAGGGCAGGATGGATGGGAAGAAGGTGATGAGAGCATGGTGGAAGCAAGTGGGGTATGTGCAACAGAGGTTTCATTGGTGCTGGGAGAGTCACAAGGATGAAAAGCGAGGAGAGTAAAGTGACCCCTTCCTTGTTCCCTCTTGGGCTGCAGCCTGCGGCCTTTGGACCTGGAGTTCATGAAACATCTCAGCAAGGTAGTGAACATCATCCCAGTTATTGCCAAGGCTGACACCATGACCTTGGAGGAGAAGATCGAATTCAAACAACGAGTGAGTATCTCCTCTCCTGCATGGGCTCCAGCTTGGAGGTGGGAGAAACAAGTGGTATCCTTCTTCCTGGGCTTGCAGCACAGTCCCCAGGGCATGCACAGGGTCCAACACTGGGTTGGTGAGTAAGTCCTGAAGATGCAGCTGTTTACAGCTCTGAGGGCATCTGTTAGAGGAGGAAGAAACTTTATGTATCCCTGTGACATATCAGGATATGCTCTGTCCCAGGAACTGCAGAGCCAGACAAGTAACGGGGCTTGGGGAAGAAAGACAGAATTGCAGCCCTGTTTCCTCACCTCGCTGCACGCTTCCCTGGGGATAGCACCTCCAGCCCCTGCCTGCTGGGAAGGTGTCCTGGATGTGTTTGCCTGACTGTCCCACCTGCCTTCCCTTCAGGTTTGTGTTGCTTTGTGCTCCAAAATGTCTCTCTGCCCAGGTGCGCAAAGAGCTGGAAGTAAACGGGATCGAGTTTTACCCCCAGAAAGAATTTGATGAGGACCTGGAGGATAAAACAGAAAACGACAAAATCAGGGTAGGAAAAACTTGATTGTGGGAGGGGAAGTGGGGATGAGGGATGGTCATCTACTAATGAGTGTAAAACACATTTGTCAGTAGAAGGTTTTAAGTGCTTCACGGTCCCTGAATGAAAGGTGCAATGGATGTGAGGGATGGTCATTCCTCCCTCTCAGCTTGTTTGTCCCTGTCGTTACTACAGGGTGCTATGAAAGCTGAGTGAGGAAGGACTATGTTTCACCTCCTCTTGCTGAATGCTCTCTTTGGGCACCATTAAGGACTAAAGGAGTCTAGTGTGCAGATGATGTTCAGCTGCTGCCCCAAACAACTGCCCCATGAGCCCTTTCATCTGCTGACCAAGCTCGACCTAAAAAGCAGTCCAGTTCTTTGTTACCCCAGTCCCTGTGAGAAGACTTCAGAGTATCAGACTCCTCAGAGTATCAGAAACTATTTCCTAATTTCCAGCCTGTGTTTGTCCATGGCCAGGTTGTACCCATGATTATAGCTCTGTTCTTGTGCCAAGAACTGGCTCAAGCTGTTCTCCTACTTAATGGTCCTCTCCATCTCTCCAAGAATTTATAGAGAACAATGTTATCCTTCACTGACCTTCTAGCTAAAAGAGTCAAGGTCCTTTAGATGAGTTTCCCATTCCTCAGTAGCCTATGCTTCTTGTCACTTTTTTCTGTGTCTGCTCCAGTTTCATTTGATTTTATAGCACTTGTGCTGGTACCCCATGCTCCCCTGTCTCTTCTGAGATCTGAACTGCTAAGCCCATGGGCCACATGTGCTGTTTAAACAATTGCATCTCACTGGAGGCTATTGGTCATCTTGGGGCTGACTAGTACTTGAGGTCCTTCCACTCCTTCGGTTGCTACTTCTTGGCCACTTGTTCATGAGCTCTGAAGACATAGCAGAAATTCTTGATGTTATTCACTAAATGCTGTTCTTTGTGTCTCAAACTTACACCTTCTTGGATAATAATCCAGCTTGCCTTTGTAATGACAACACCTCTTGGCTTTGTGATGCCAGTGCGTTTGATTATCCCACTCATCATTATTGTGGCTACACCATTAATGAAAATAGACTGGCTTCTGTGGTAGTCCTTAAGAAACACCAGGAGTCTTGCAATGCAGCCTGGTGGTCGCCCTTTCAATTCCCTCAGCTGTCACTGCCCCCACAGAAATTCCCACCTTCCCCATCTTAAGAAGTCATTTCCCATTTGGCAATACATCACACATTCTGGACAAGACTAGGTGGGTTTTGCTTCTTCTCCAAACCATTACTGCTTTTGAGAAGGGCGCTACATTTTGTTCTCCATTTCAGCATCATTGCCCTAAGTTTGTTTAGTCTCACACATAAGAAATAAAGTGGGTTTTAATCTCCATTCCTGTGATAATTGCATTCCCTTTCCAGGCCCAGGGACATCTATAAAGCAGAGGAAATCTATTAACATCTGCACAACCTTATGGATAGCAGGGTCTCCTGCACCCTGTGCTCTGGAAATGGATAGTTTCTCCCTGTGCTTAGAGATATCTGAGTTCCCAATAGCCTCACATACTCTCCCACTTCCCAAGAAAGCTTCACCTCTACCCCATTTTTGGCCTTCTTCAGTAAAAACACTTCTGGCATTAAACTTGAATGGTCATGTGTCTTGTTGGGAAGGATTTATTCTGAGCCCTCTCCTTCTGGAGGAGTACTACAAACTTGGTGAGAAATACCACAAACTATCCATATGAGCAGCCTCATGCTCCAGAGCCCTTGGCACTGCTGCAAGCCACCCACTAAGCTCATGGGGTGAAAAGACACGTGTAAAGCAAGGGCCCAAAGTGCTAGGGATAGCACTGACAGGTGAAGAGGACATCCACTGAAGTGTTGCTCCAGAGATCCTCTTCCCTTGGAGAAGACCTTGTGTTTGGTGAGCTGATAGGAGGAAAGGTGGATGGGGAAGAGTGATGGTGTTACTCTCTGGAATGGGTTCAATAGGTCTCTTCACATGTCTCTCCCCAGCAGGAAAGCATGCCCTTCGCAGTAGTGGGCAGCGACAAGGAGTACCAAGTGAATGGGAAGAGAGTCCTGGGCAGGAAAACACCTTGGGGAATCATCGAAGGTAAAAATCCCATTGTTTCTGGGAGCTGAAAATATCTCTGCATTCCCCAGTAATACACAAGGGTTCAGAGAGCACATCCCATGGCTACCTTCCCACTACTCCTGCAATGGATTTTTTTGAAACCAAGAAAGAGGAGAATTCTCAAATAACTCTGCTGGGAGGGAACTGCCATGGTCAATGTGATAGCACTACCATGAACTGGCAGAAGCTGGAGCCACTCTAAACACCATGGTGTACAAAGCTGAGCTCCTGAGGTTGCCTTGGGTTTCAGACAAGAATTCACGTGACTGCTCAGCAGTCAGACTCTTAGTGCCTGTCAGTGTGGAGTTCAGGCAACTCTGTCCTTCCTGAAGTAGGCAGGCTCTGCCCACCTGTAACCTGCCCCATGCTCTGTGACCACAAAGGGGTTGTTGAAAAAAATCAAATGTAACCATTGCTTGCTTGCTTTTCAGTGGAAAACCTCACTCACTGTGAATTCGCCCTGCTTCGAGATTTTGTCATCAGGTAAGGCCATGGTCGTGCACCAGTTTGTGCTTGATGAGCAGGGAGCCTTCCTGAGACTCTCTCAGAGTGAAACAGCCTCTATGGAAAGGAAAATAGAGTACATTTCAGGCAGTGAAAGTCAGGAGGGTCAGACTGAACTGAGGGGTAGACAATCTAGTGCCTCTCTTAGTGACATGACCCCTAGGTGATAGTTTTCATCTGTGAGCTGGATGCCTGGAGAAAAGCAAGGTACTACCACTCCCACATCCCAGACCCCTTTATATCCCATTAAGGATATTAGATTGCAACAACTTCTATTACGACTACTTTTTGCTGCTGCAAACAGGTCTGGGATAGAGACACTGAAAAGAAACCACTACCCCATCCTAGACCATGTGTCCTAGTAGGTTGA
Source organism: Todiramphus chloris collaris (assembly GCA_025345505.1). NCBI lineage: Eukaryota > Metazoa > Chordata > Aves > Coraciiformes > Alcedinidae > Todiramphus > Todiramphus chloris. Next base: position 7,196,110 of record JANVCC010000068.1, on the reverse strand, counting down.
AGGATGCGCCAGAACATATGATCTGGAAGTGAAAAGTTCCATATTTCATTCAGCTTTCATTGTCCTTATTGTTACTCTTTTTCATGAAGTTGTCTCAGGACAAGTGGTATCTGCCTCAAACTCTGCAGAAGAGCTGCAGATTCAGGGTCGCCTCTGTTCCCTATAAATAACAGTAAGGTTTTAAAACAACACCAAAAAAAAAAAAAGAACATATAGGAAACACTTCAAAGACAGAGCTCTGTGGCTCACTCCACCTCTGGATATGGTGGTATTGAGACACTTGGCCAGGTACAATGCTTTGACATCACCCTACTGCGCTCTTTTTGTTCTGATATACCTTCTGCAGCAGATGTGCTTTCCTTAGATTTTCCAGGAAAAACATCCTAACCAAGTGATCATCACAGAGCACACAGCAATCCAAGCTCACAGGCTTTCTGTGGAGGTTAGGCACGATGCTCACAGCAGTGTCCTGCAGCTTGTGTGCCACAGTGGACCTGATACACCGTCCTGGTGCTCCTCTGTCTCAGCATCACTTCAGGCAAGACAAGCCCATGTCAGCTCTGACACACCAGGATGGTCAGTGGCTGTCCCACTGGCACAGGTTGAGAGGGGCCAGACACTGACAAGCACAGCCAGGGATTTCAGCCCATATCCTGCATCCTGTGTACATGTTCTTGAATGCTGATGCTCCCACTCTCAGCTGTGTATGATGGCACCCACGCCGTCCATGCAGAGGGGTACGTTCCTTAGCCAGACTGACTAAAATTCTGCTTATCTCAGAGAATAAAACGATGGCCAGATACTGGCTGCATCAATATTGGCTATTGTATTCTCTTTCCAACCCCATCTTCCCTTTGCCCTCTGCAGGACCCACCTTCAGGACCTAAAAGAAGTGACCCACAACATCCACTACGAGACCTACAGGGCCAAGAGGCTGAATGACAACGGAGGGCTGCCCCCTATGACTGTTGAGACAGAGGAAAACCACGAAAGTAACCTGTGAATGACATCCCCCCCACCCCCATCACCAAGTGTCTCTGGATATGACAACCCACCCCTGTTACCCTTGACTTTACCATGGGCCTGTCTCTGAAGCATGTGGTTCATCCTCCCTGTGAATGAGAGGATGGAAGCGTGAGTGCGTGCGTGCGTGCGTGTGCCTCCCTGCGTGCCAGAGAGGGACCAAAGGTGTCTCCCCTGTCCTTCCCAGAGTGTCCTCGTTCTTGGTTTGTTTTGTGCACAGCTGACTGTCTGTCACCTTCCTTTCTCTGGTTTCTGTGTCTCAGCTGTGTGTCTTGCCTGAGGAAAACAGGAATTGGGACGGAAGGATTTCTGGGAGCAGGGGCATTTCCTGGGAGATGTAGGGCATGATGTGGTCCTGTTTCGATCACTTGGGAGACATGGCAAGGAGAGACTCCAGGAGAGACGGTGGAGTGAGTGCATGCAGTGTCTTCAAGTGATGGCAGCAGAGATTTCTCTTGGGTAATTGGTGGGTGGAAAGGCAGCTGGTTCATCTGAAGACACAGTGGCCCAACATTTTATCCCCATTTCTTGCTGTGGCTTCCCAATGGGAAACGGCAGCTTGGAAGTGGATAGATGGGAGAAGTGACAGGCTGGCATGTTTCGTGGTTCAGAGGAAGTGACCGGTGGGAAGAGACAGAATTAGTCCTTGGGCTGCAGCATCTACTTGAAAAGCATCAAAGTATTTGGGTAAAATAGCCATATTTTCTAAAAGAAGCAAAGCCCAGAGGAAAAGGAACATGTTTCTGCTGCAGAGGATGCATTTGCCCTGCCTAGCGCCACGATCAAAAGCCATGCTTGTGTCACAGGCTTTTGGTCCTGTGCAGATCAGAACAAGCTGCCCTGAGATCACTGCACCTCATCCCCCACTGCAGCTCTGAGCAGGTCCTGGACAAACCTTTGCTCCATAGCACGGCCCCTCTGCTGTGGGAGCACCGGGAGGACAGTGCCATGATGGGATCCCTGCCAGGGGCTCCTCCAGGGACAGCCTCGCTCAGCACAGGGCCCTCAGGATCTTGGAGGAGTGCAAAGAGAGGTGGATTGAGAAGCAGTGGGCCAGGGTGTCTCCCTGGATCTCCACTGATGGTGGGAACACAAGAGATACCTCCCCCACACTGAAATGGTTGGGTTTGCCATGACATCAACCTCAGCCTGTGCTGCTCCTCTGGCCCCCTACTGCCCTCCCAGCTTCCATCTCCTCCTCTCCTGTGCTTTTGTCCTCAATCCCTTTTAGCCCCCCATGGCTTGCTTCCTTCCTTTCTTTCCCTGTCTCACTTTCTCTGCTCTTGACCCTTTCTGTCTAACCTTCATTTCTCTGAGCACTTGAATCTTACTCTTCTTGAAGTATTTCCTCCCTCTCCCAGCTGTCACACCTCCTCTTTATCAGTGTGCTTTCTTTGTTTCGGGTTGAGAAGCTCTCGTTTTACCTTCCCCTGGAGAGGACATGGAGGGTAGGTAAAGACCCAGGAGCAGAAAGAGGCCCAGCTTCACTGAAGACGATGTGCTCGTGTCTAGCCAGTGCCAACTCTTTCCTTGATGTTGCCAAGCCAGACGGAAAGAGTCAGGGGTGGCTGGGCAGAAGGGAGGAGGGGAGAAAATCACAGATGTCCTGAGTTTGGCAGTCTCTGCCGGTGACCTAGCACGTCACACAGTTGACAAGGGCTGTCACCTCCAGGAGAAGGCTGGTTGCATTTAAAGTGCACGTGCAGAACGCCATGGCACGAGACAGCAGTGCTGTGAGCCAGGGAAGTGCAGTGGGTTAGGGATGGGGGTTGGAAAGGCTGGTGCAGGAGGGAGGAAGAGGTCCTGGTGAGGAGGTAGCACAGGAGGACTAAAGCCAAGCCTGAGGTTGGTTGACGGAGCGGTATGCAGGCCACTGCTGGAAAGAGGGTGCTCCAAGCCTCGGGAAAACTGTCCAAGAGCATATGTCCCTCTTGTTGCGCTCTGATGCTGTCACTGCAAAGCAAAGTGTCTCCACTCTCTCTCCCGCCTGTCCACACACATCAGCCACTCTCAGCAGCACTAGGACATCAAGGACATACTGGCCCTTCGCAGTCCTTTCACCGCCCATGTTCATGGCTCCTGGTGTTCCTGTATGCAGTGTGTGCCTATAGTCTTGCACCCACCTTCCCACCTGCACCAGGCCTCCTCAGCCCTGCGGAGAACAAAACCTTGTCGCTGGTGCCAGCAGACACACCAGTGACCCTGCAGAAACCATCCCACTACGCTGCTACTCCTCCTGCCACCCACAGTGGCCACCTGCAGCCCAACGTGGGGTCAAAGCCTCCTCCCACCCAGACAGTCATGAAGATGTCCCCAGCTGCCAGAAGCATCTTCTCACCCTACTCTGCTGTGGCTGTTCCTGCCTCCCATCTACATCACGGTTTCAATCCAGTGCAATAGGAAAGACTCCCACGGGACTCCTCTTCTTCACTGCACTGGAGCGTGAAGTCACGCTCCGTTGTCTTCAGTGGGGTTCCCTGCCCTGGCTTTCTCACACAGCTCTTTGGTGGCCAAGCGACTGCTCTAGAGGAATTCTCTTGCCACCAGGCTGCATCACCCCTGGCCCAAACGAGGGGTATGGCAGAAAGCCGACACTGCGCTGCTTAATGAGAGCCAAGCAGACCCCACACAACAGCAGAGAAAGGTTTTTCCTTTGCCTGTGGCGTGGACTGTGTGTTTTGCCCTGTAGGTTTAGGAATTTTTTCTTTGTTTGTAGTAAGGTGGTTTTTAAGCTCTGCTCTGTAGTTTCCTGTTGGATCACGGACTGTTTCTGAAGGATCCATGAAAGCTCGCTGAGAAAAGCAAGCTCGGGTATTCCCCACTGCCATCTGCTCGTGCAAACATCCTAACGGGATCTGCGTAGCTACCAGAAAGTCTGCAAATGGCAAACATAAAAAAAATCCACACGTTGCACGACGGTGGGAGATACCATTGGGTAAAAGTCCCTGCCGATGGATACGCTGGGAATGGGGAAAACCTCAACACACCCTAGCTCTTGTGTGAGCTGAGTCCTGGGGTGGCCACAGCAAGTCAAAGATCCCACTCGGATGAAATCACGGTGGGGTAAAGCCTACATTTTACTCTGGAGGTACCCGCCCGATGCATTCAAAGACCCCGTACAAGTCGTTCACCAGAGGAATTCTGCAACGCACGGGAAAACCCGAAGGTTCTTTTATTGTCTAACGCTGGGCAAATTCCACAGACAGCGAGGAAGACCGCGGCAGGCGGCGAGCGCGAAGAGCAAGCCGAGCTTTTGTAGACTCTAGTATCTGTGCTTAGTTGTGAGGACGAGTCGATTACGGTTCACGACGCAGGCGTCGCGGGGGGAAAGGCTGCCCCGGGGGGAAAGGCTGCCCGGGACACACCGCCGGGAGTCCTTGGAAAGCGAGAAGAGGCGCAGCGAGGGCACCGCGAACAGAGGACGGGGCTTGGACAACGGACTGGAGGGGGGGGGGGGGGTGTCCGGGAAACGGCCGCCTCGGGCCCAACCCGGCCGCCGGGGCGGGAGAGAAGAAGCCAAGCAGTGACCTCGAACGGGCCGTAGGCGGCAGCCCGGACACCGGGGAGAACGCGGTGCCCAGGGGCGGGGCGGGGCGGGCGGTGCTCCCCGATGTCGTGTACCCTGCGACGGCGCCATTAAACCCAGCGTCGCCTGACAGCCGCCTCATTGCCGCCGCGCGCCCAGCGCCTGTGGGAGCTGAGGCGTCACCGGGGCCGGGACGTCAGCGGGTGCGGGGGCGGTACTAAGGCCGGGCTGCCGCCGGGAGCGACCGTCAGCGGGTGAGGGGGGGGCGGGCCAAGATGGCGCTGAACAGGAGCCATTCGCAGGAGGGCGGTGTCGTCATCCCCAATGCCGAGAGGTACCGGCGGGCGGCTGCGGGGGCCTGCGGGGCGGGAAGCGGTGGGGGGGGGGGGGGGTTCCTCCTCACCCCCGGCCCAGGGCTCGGCGGGGTTCAGGGGTAGGAGGCCGCCCGTCCCCTCGCGGCCCTGGCGTTGTAGGCCATTAAAGCCCTCCGCGGGGACGGGCTGCGGGAGGCAGCGGGGAGCAGGCCGGCCTGGAGCCGAGGGCTGCCCCGTCCCCGCTGGGGGAGCTCGGCGGTCCTTAGTGCCGCTCCAGCGGGCTGCTGCCTGGCGAGCGAGCCGCCACTGCCTTTCCGTCAAGGAATCGGCTTCTTGGGTGTCATGCGTTTAGTGATGACAGAGGGGCAGAGACCGCTTACGGTGGGAGTCTTAATCGCTTGAATTCGGAGTAAGGAAAGCTTGTTCGGCTGAGTGGAGCAGGCCCCCTCCTCGGCCCGGGAGGAGCCGCCTTCCAGAGGGACTGCCGGACCAGTTTGACAGGCTTGGGCTCTGCTTTGCTTGGGTTTGGGTGCTCCCAGCATCCTGGCCTTGGCTGGAGAAACCCTAGAGACCGGTAAAGGATCACTGAGGTGTTTTTGGGGGCCGGTAAACACCGGAAAAGATACGCTCCAAAACACGCTCCGAATAATGTTCCATTTGTAACTGATCGCTAACGCTTCAGTCAGGGAAGTCCTTTGACATGTAGAGCTCTTGCTGGTTTAAAGGAGACGATTTCTCTGTCATTGGCCTCCAGCCATTCTTTGAGGTGCTGCTTAATCACAGGTGGGCACAGTGCAGCTCCACGGTGTGCACAGCCCTCTCTGACAGCCCTGGATCGGCACGCAGGTGCAGACCGGTTCGGCAGCCTAGTTATGCCCAGTGTTGCATGTTACTTGCTTGTGTGAGTAGCCAGGAAGGAGTAAATATTACAGTGACTATGTAGAATTTCTTCCCAGCAAGGCAAACTGATGTTGAAGAGCTGCTAAAGCTGCTGCAGGACGTAGGTGAGGAATTGTTCTGGTAAGATCCCAGCGGTCAAGCAGCTGGTTTTAGTTAGCTTATTTTTCCCTTCGTATCTTGGAGATGGGAAGAGCAATCCTGCCTCATTAGCTTGTCCCTCCCAGACAGTCTGAGAATCTTAATCTAGTTCAGCTATGAAGTGACATCCAAGTAGAATTTCTTGGTCAAGTTGGTTTTTTTTTTCTCATTAAAGCTGGACTGTTTAATGTCTTCCTCCTTGGATAGCTGCATTTTTCAGATCTTAATCTAAACTGTTGTTTTCCTCTTCCCTGAAGAGCACACAACCTGAAACTACAGGGCTTTTGTTTGTTTTGTCATATGGTGGCCCTGCTGATTCCTCCTTTCCCCCAATAATTTTGCAGTTTCCTGACTTGATCTGACTTGTACAGTGTGCTGATCAGAATACATAAGAGTTACTTTAGATTCAGCCTCTTTGGGCTTGTATTGGGTTGGGGCTTTGTGTTTGTTTGGGGCTTTTTTTCCATGCTCTTGAAACATAAAACATCTAGATTTTTCTGTCACTGTTAACATGCTGCAAACTTGTCACTCCCAAGGCTTTTTTGTTTATTCTGTAAATTTTCTCACTAGTTGGTATGTTTAGGATCTGCCCTGTAGATTCAGTGACATGCTTTTCCAAGTTCTCTTTTGTTTCTCCTGAAAATACATGTAATTTTTCAGGCACTTTAATACCCCTGACCCTGCAGTGCTCACAGTTCTCATCTGGCTTTGTGTCATGAGCAAACTTCCCTAACATTTCCATAGATATCCAACAATAATAACCTTATTGCTGACATGACTGGCTCCTTGTTTTGTTCCTTAGCAGGGTGCTGTTTGTTACAAATACTTACTTAGATCATGTGAAACAGGGTCAGCAGGGAGGGTATCGGTGAAGCAACCTCCTCAGTCTGCACAGTGGCTATGGTGTTATGGCCATGCTGTTCTCCTGTGTGCTGGCCAGGCCTGGATTTGAGCATGGACTTGGAAAGGCAGGCTGACTCTGAGATTATACCTGGGCTTCAAGATGGTAGTTTGAGACATCTCAAACCTTGCTGTGCCCTGACCTTTCTCATGTGGAGAGAAGAATTCCTCAGCCTGATGGTTTTGGAGACAGAAGAAGAAATTGTCTTTTAAAGCCTCCCTTTGTGGAGGATGAGCAGGGGTTGTTACAAGTGAAGGTGAATTCTGCTCTGTGTAAATCTTCCCTCTCTGTTCAAAGCAGGGCCCACATCAGAACTGGGTCTTTTGGGGTAATACTCAGTTTCTGGTGTGCTGTCCCCCTCCCTGTGTGATGGGCATGTGTGTCAGAGCTGTTACTGAGCAATTGTCTCCAGTTTGTCTCCTCTCCTCCTGTAGTGTTCTCAAACACTGTAAAGATGTGGAGCTCTCCTTCAGTGACGTGACGGGCAAGCCTGAAGCCTTCAAAGGCACCAAGAAAGGGATGCTGTATCTCACCCCTTACAGGGTAAGTTTGATGCCAGCAGGGCTGCTTCTTTCTCCAGGAATCTTGTAGACTTTAGGCCAGAAATCTAGATGGTGATAGAAGTGATTTTCAGTATGGAAGGAACCACTGAGATTACTAGGTAGGAGAAGGGAAGGTGGAAATAGGATAGTTGGTGCCTGTGTCGCAATCTCAGTTACATACAGAGGAGTGTGCAGTCCTGGACATCACTGTTTGGAGAGTGTATTTCATAGAATGTCTCAGTCAATACTACTTTCTATGAAAACTGTTGTAGCTTAATCTTAAAAAGCAGAACAATAAAGCTCTTTAAATATGCATGTGTGGTTTAAGTGCTGTATTATTTTGCAACATACATGTTTAACTTGCCTGTGCTGTGTGCCATCAAATCTGTTTGATATCCTGCAGTATTAAAGCTGTGAAATAACACAGTGCATACTGAACCTAGGAATTAAATGACCCTCTTTTTGGATGCTGCTACAACTAGAGCTCCATGACCCTTTGTATCTAATTCAGGTAATTTAGAAGCATTCCCTCCTGTTTTGCAGATGATCTTCGTGTCGAAAGGCAAGGATCCTATGCAGTCTTTTATGATGCCATTTTATTTGGTGAAAGGATGCTCAATCGAGCAGCCTGTCTTCTCTGCCAATTACATCAAAGGACAGATTCAGGCCGAGGCAGGAGGTATGTGCCTGTGCTTTGTAGACTGAACTCTTCCCAAGCATCACAAGCCCTTTTCTGCTGAATATCAGAGAGATGGCTTGTGCACAGAAAAGGCAGCGTAGCTGTGGCACGTCCATGCTGAGGTAACTTGTCTTCTGAATTTTAAGGCACTGCTGCTGTGTTACTTTCTGCCCCCAAAGCTAGTAACTGACTTTCACAGGATGACTTTTGTTTAGTCCTGTAACTTTTATCTTGCTCTGTATGTCATGTTTGCTTGGGTTCTGCATGTGCTTGTTTTCTCCTGTCTTTGACCTGCAAGGGTAGGCAAATGACCACGTCACCAGTCATTTGTATTGACTGACAGGATTAGCAACCAGTTTTGTTTTCTAGAGGTCAGTACTCACTTTGCAACTTAGGTACATTTGTGTGCATCTAGGATGATGCTGTGTGTCACTGGTTGAACTTTGTTCCCTGTTTGGTGACGGAACTGTGGTAAGACTTTACACTCACGATCATCGCCAAACATGGGGAATTGCAGAAGATTGAACAGGGATTAAAAAACAAGGCTTCTGGTTCAAATTTCTTCCCTCTTCAGCCCTTTCAGGTTCAAATTTCTTCCCTCTTCAGCCCTTCCCTCTTCAGCCCTTCCCTCTTCAGCCCTTCCCTCTTCAGCCCTT
>JANVCC010000068.1:7152292-7187421 GCA_025345505.1 Todiramphus chloris collaris | reverse complement strand
TTCCCTCTTCAGCCCTTCCCTCTTCAGCCCTTCCCTCTTCAGCCCTTTTCATAAACCATTCAGAGTTGGTTTATGTGCATTTTGATGGCATCTGGAGAGTGTATGCTTTGCTTTCTGTTACAGTGCTTTAACGTGGCTGGGTCCTCTGGGGATTGTGGATCAGACCACTTTCTCGGGCTGAAATCATACTAAGATAGTAGTTCTAAAGAGGTGCATCTCCAAGGGGATGACTTTATCCATGGTGGATTGTTTTCTTCTATTTCTATAGTTTATTTCTACTTTGTTTCCAAAAGCCTATTTCTGCTTTGGCTAACTTCATTGTTAGACAAGGAAGATAAATCTTACTTTATTAAATGTTTTATTTAAATGATATCTTTTTTCTAGAAACACCAAAAAACCTAAGCACCCCAAAAAAAACCCTGCAAAAAGAAAATCCCTACAAAACAAAGAACTCTTACTTCTGTTGCAATATCATTGCCTCCTCGATTTTTTTTTTTTTTTTCCTGAAAAATTGCTATGATACCCAAGCATTTATAATCTGAGTTTCTGTTAAAAAATGCTGCATTTGTTTTAAATCCTAGCATGAGTTGCGGATCCTGATCTGTAGGCCAGTGAGGTCAGCGATAAAACTTCATTTGAGGCCTTTCAATTAAAATCCTCAGTAACTTAATTATTCTTTCTTTAAACTGTGTTCTTAAACCTTGCAGAAAAGAACAAAACAACCTAGTATCTGGAGTAGGCTGCTTCTTTGTAACTATAGAGGGGACCGTCCTTTAAGGGGTAAAGAAATATATTCCTGATCTTCTTGAGATACTGTTTTGGGGGGTGATAACAACACCATGCCTCTTTCCCCTTGGCAATAGGGCACAAAACAGTTTTGAAATAAAGAGGAAAAAATATAATTGGATTATTAACCATTTTGCTGTCTTGGCTGCTGCTGAGGAGGTTAATAGTTTATTTCATTTCCAATTCTCTCTCTCCTAGGTGGCTGGGAAGGACAGGGGACTTTTAAACTGACTTTCAACAGTGGAGGAGCCATTGAGTTTGGACAGCTGATGTTCAAAGCTGCCTCTAATGGTAAGGGATCCATAGAGCCTGCAGTTCCCCCATGGCTGGCTGAGCTAGTTAGAGAATAGTGCTCTTTTTGAACTGCATGGGAAGAAGGGTGCCCTGTGCACTCTTCCACAGCAGTGTATTTTTTCTCTTTCCAGGAGAACTCTTGTTTTCCCTTCCAGTTATTTTTCTTTATTTCATCTTAGTGTAATCAGAGTATTCTGGGGTTCGTACTTCTGAGGTGGACCACCTTTTTCTACAGAACCTTATTCCTCCTGGAAAAAAGTTGAAATATGTGATGGTGAAAAATTGATTCGCTCACCTACCCCCCAGCTCAGTTCTATAATCATGGTGTGCACATTTGGAGAGGGGGAAAAAATAAATTTAAAAAAACCAATTTCCATTTACAACTTTCAAATGGGGGGGAAATGTACATTTTATTTCCTGATAAGAAGGTTTTCTTTTTCAAGAAATATGGGGTTTTTTTATTATTATTTTTTTTTCCAGTGAGAAAGTTTAAAAAAAAGGAAAAACCACCCTAGTGATACTGGCTTTAGAATGCTATTTTCTTCCAACATCTATGATGGGACTGGTACCTGATAGCTCGTATTTTTGCAGCTGGTTTCCTTTAGCATTCTGTGAACTTGTGGTGAGGAGATGATGCTTTGCAAGCATAGTACTGTGCCAGGACTGTACAGTGAATTTAGATGAAGGGAAATGCTGCTGCATGAACAGGACTATTTTCCTCCTGTTCTACATGTGTAGTTGTAACAAAAGGCTGTCTGGGTTACTAAACGTGCCTTCCTTAGCTTCCAGTGGCGTTCCCCTCCAGAACCCTGGCTATGGCTATGCACCCGTGCCCGGAGGGTATACACCTGCCCCGCCAGCTCCTGGGGGTTATTCACCTGCTCCAGGGGGCTACGCTGCTCCCCCCCCACCAAATGGACCATACCCTTATACACCACCACCGATGAATGCCTATGGACCTGCTCCACAGCCTATGGGATACCCCTATGCCCAGACTCCAGGTTTGGAAGTTGCGTGATGATGAGTGGCTGGGTGTGTTTGTTGTTAGTTGTAAAGAAATCACAACGGTACGATGAGGGTTACTGGGGTTCTGTCTCCATCAAGGATCCTTGTCCTTGCAAAAAAATCTGCCACGTGCCGTTGAACGCACCGTGTGTCTCTATTGTTGCAGCTGGGTGGGAGGCAAAAATTCGGGTTGTAAATTGTGCTACTGCTTGGCAGAGAATTATGACCTGTCTGCCCCCCTGACAGGCCTGCAGGGCTTCCCTCGCTGCTGCTCTAGCCTGGGGCTAATGTGCTGCTGGGCCTGTGAGCTCTCTTCCCCTCTGTCCCATTGCCACAGGCTGAAGCATCAATCCCGTGTCATCTTTTTCAGGTATTTACCCACCACTTCCAAATATGAACCCCGTGTATGTGCCACCTCCTCCCCCTTACTCTGGGCCATCTCCTGCGGGACCCTCAGCTCCCTCAGCCTGGGTGGACCCAGGGATGCCAGGTAAATGGGTCTGGGGGGCTGCCAGGTCCGTGTGAAAAAGGGTGTTTGGGGGCTTGGGCTATGAGTGGCACTGTGGGAACAGTGAGGGATGGGGAGGTGTTGCAGGAGCTCAGAGTCATGATCTGTTACTCAGAGAACTGTGGAGGGAGCTGCTCAGCTCTGCACTGCACAGCCTGTGGTCAGCTCTAGTCAGCTTGCAGCACTCCTGAACTGCTCTGAATTCAAACCCAGCTTGCTGCAGCTGCCGTTGACTCTTTGGACCTTTGTTGTGTCCTCAAAAGAACTATGGCTGGGGACTAGGCTCTGGGTTTGGGCCACTGCCTAAGGCATGTAAGATGGCTTCTTTTCTATCCTTTCTAGGGGGCAGTAAGGCCATGGAAGCCGCTTCCAGTGCGTATTACAACCCTGCCAACCCACACAATGTGTACATGCCCATGGTGAGTACGGTGCCTGCGGTCTGCCTGTGCCTGCTCACTCTTTTGACACTAGTAGAGACAGTGGTTTGCTTTCCTAGCAAAGTCTCACGTGCCTTCATATTGAACGTGCACAGAAAGTATGTCTCCCTGGGAGGGAGGTGTGGATGTTGGTCCCACAAAGGATTGTTAAATCCTCTGGCAGGAAAGGAGAAGGGCCTTTTTTCATGGGCACAGAGAACGCACAGAGCTCTCTTCTTCTGTTGGGCCTGGAAGTGGAGAGAGTTGAGGGAGAGCAGGTTGTTAAGGCTGAAAGCATGTGGGTTTCACTTTAATTTTTTTCTGGGCAGCATGGAGACTGGGAGCTGTCTTGCTGTTCAGTCAGTGGCAGCTGGTAGGTAGGCTGGAGCCTGCATCTGGTATGTGACAGCCTGCCTGTGCCCTTCACTGCCTCGCGTGGCTCTGTGGTAGGCTGGGGACTGATGGAGCAGCAAAGCTGGCCCCTTGGCCCAGGGGCTTGCTGTCTGCTGGCTCACAGCTATGAACATCAACAGAGGCAGAGCCCTGGGATTGAAGGGAAGACGGTGATTAAAACAGATTAAAGGGTCTACTGCAAATTTCTTATGTGGTTTCGAGGGGACCTTCACTAGAAATGCTACGGGAGGCAGCATAGCTGTTACTAGAGAGCAATGGTGTGATGAAACAACAGCTTAAAACACAGCACCTCGTTCTGTCTGATCTTAATGAGGAGCAGTCCTTTCTTGTAAGCCAAGCCTGGGAATGCCTGGGAAGAGCTCGTCATAAAATGAGCAGGATTGTTGACTCTACTTTATCGCCTTCCAGGATCAGCCACCTCCTTATGCACCTCCTGAGGATAAGAAAAACAACTAGCAGAAGGAAATGGCAACCAGCCACCCACACTCTCTCTCCCTGAAGACAACTTGGCTGTTACTACCCCTCGGGTTAGCGTCTCTCTAGGTCTCTTTGTATATATATATATAATATATGTAGTGCTGGACAGCTGAGCACCTGCCCTTCTTAAACACGAAGTCAGTGGCAATACAAGGTGGAACAACAGCACTTGGGTGTTTATTTGCTTTATCTCATGGGGTCAAAGCACTAACCTTCTGCTCTGCCATTGGCTTGAGGAGAGAGATGGACTTCTTCTGGAACCGCTAGTAGATCACATCACTAATCTAGGACTAAAATATGAAGGCTCTGGGATCTTGGGAGTAAAACTACTTGGAATCTTAAATTTTTTACTTCATCTGAAGCACCATCCGAAGGGAAGGTATAGAGAGCCGTGAGGTTGCTTGCATAGACCCTTGGATGCCCCAGAAAGGTGTTAAATTTCCTTAAGTTCTGGCACAGCTGAGTGTGAGATGGGACTCTGGAAATCCTGTATCGTGCTGGAAGCGTGTGTTTTGTGTCCTGGACCAACAGTCATGGTGCAGTGAACTTGGGAAGTGCCTCTCAAGAGACACTGAAGCATTTGGCCATGCAGGAGGGAAGGGGATGGGCCCCAGTCTCAGCCTGCCTTTGTAGACCTTGAACAGAGAAGCAAACAAAGGTGTGTTCCACAGGGCACTGAGCTCATACTGTGGGGCATGCAAATCAGTCTTCCTTTCCCTCTCCTAGAAGCAGGTCCTGTATCTGTGCAGTGATCCTGAATTCTTCAAGCACAATGGAGCCAAGTGCTGCACAGGAGGCTGCTTGCCTTGGAGCAAAAATCTGTTCTGTTAGGAAGACAACCTGGCATTTGCCTTATCAGGAGACAGGTCCTGCCACCCTGGCTCCCTCTGCTGAGTAAGCCTGTGCTGCTGCTGGCTCCACAGGCTGGGAACCACTGTCTGGTGTGGGTGTTACCAATACTCGCCTCTCTGGCCAAGAGTGGCTGCTCAGCCACAACCTTTCCTTCTTCCTTAGGACGTAGTGCTGCCAAACCAGCTCTGGAAGGAGCCTCTCTAGTCTGGTGAAGACCCCTGTGGCCCTTTACATATCGGGTGATAGATACTCTTCCTACAGCCTTCCTGCCTTCACAGTGAAGGGGAAGGTGTGTTTTCCCTCTTGCTTCCCTGTGTGCCAGAGCTCTCCTGTAAGTCAGGCTTGCACGACTTGCAAGTGTGAATTTGTAAAGCAGCCCTGCATGGGGGGAAAGTACGTTTCCTTATCGATTAACAGCTTTGAAGTCTTAAGAGATACTCTTATAACTCTGTATTTGAGAAAAAAGAAATCAAGGATGAATGTTTGTAACTTTCTGAATTGCACTTTAATACAGGAGTGTTGATACCTTTAGCTTCCTCTTCATTTTGTTGCATCTGTGTTGTGTTGACCTTCGTTCTTGCCCATGGCACAGAAGGCTGGAACAAATGACAGCCATTGGGGTTCTTTTGGGTCGGCTGTGGGCCAGTCTTCTCGTCTCCCTGGTGCATGGCTAAGCTGGATCTGGAACCAAGTAACTGGGGGGAGAGAAGGTGGGGCTCATCCTCTTGGTGCCTGGGGAGGGTGGAAGGCTGGTTCGTGCCTTTGCTCTTGCCCAGATACCCAGAACCGTCACGTGTCCGTGGCCTTGGGGCAGGCACACTGGTGTGTGGCATCACAGCTACTCCCTACAGCTGTATTCATAGCACCTCTCCTAGGTACCATGACTGACAGAGGAAGGCCTCTCTTTTAAGAGGAATTCGATAGCCAAATTTTTTTCCAGTGAAGGAAAAATAAATATATGGTAAAGGAAAATGGCACTTAACTGTGGACTGCAAAAGCTGTTTCCTCTTCTGCCAAGTAAAGCTGTTGACCTGCTGAACATGGTGAAACCACTAAAAAGCTGTTTCCTACTCTGCATCAGCCCAGGCCCCGAGAGGAAACCAGTTCGTTCTTAGCAAAGTTCCTGTTTTGAGGTAAGGACCCTGTAATCCTGTGTTACCCTGGTAGCTCTAGCTAGCAACACAGAATAAACATGAAATGGAGCCTGTGACCTGCTTCCCCTTTATTTCAATCTATTTGTCTCAATCACTCCCCAAGAGCAAAGCCATCTCCTGTAGACAGACACGAAGTGCACGCATCCTTTCTTGTTAGCACTGCAAGCTTTGGGTTCAGTATCTTGCTGTTGCCATTGGGTCTTGTGGGAACCAGAGTGAGTGGATGGCTGGGAACCCTCCAGAACCTGACTAGAAAGGGGAAGCTTAGCTTTTTTTTTTGCCTGATCTAAAATGTGCTATTTTCCCAGTCTGAGGCTTAATTCTGTGCCAGTCTTCCTGGGCTAGAATCTTGAAGAGGCAATCTTCACAAATGCTGCAGCCTTCTCTGGGGCAGTCACCTCCGCAGGGTGAAGCTGTGGATGTTGCTGCCCTTGGGAGAAGCCTTTCCCTGAGGAAACCCTGAGTATTCAGCCTGCTGGAGGAGGCCCTTTAGCAAGAATTTCCTGCTAGAGCAAGAATAGGATGAAACCTGCAGCTCTGAGGCATCTGTGACCATCTCCCAAATCAAAAGATGACCTCAGCTGAGCATCTTCTGGACACCACACACTCTGCAGTTTTTGGTCCTGTACCACAGCAAGGCTGCTGGGCTTGTGCATAGCCAATGGAGGTTTTGCTCTGCTGTAACTTGGTACCAGAGGGGCTTTGATACAAAGCTAGCATGCATGCCAAGCTGTTGTCATGCTGGCCACCAGGATCCTGGCAGCAGGATCAGGCCTGTAAGCAAAGCCTCTCTGCACAGGACCATCATGCTTCCAGGAGCTCTTGGTAGATGGGAAGGGTGCAGCCCTATTGACAGCCCCTTATTCTAAGCCAACCAAGCTGATTATAGTAAAGGAAAGAAGGTGACCAGGTCTGATCCTTGAGGGTAACACCATCCTACATGGAGGGGATGGGGGGGGACACTACCCAAGAAGCTACTAAAGCAACCAAAGCCTTTCTACAGGTGTAGTTCAAACAGCCCCCGCAGCAGTCAGCGGTCCCCAGCTTGACGCAGTGAAGTGCTCGTGTCTCAGAGCTGGCAAACTCCAACGGTGGCTAGACTCTGCTTGCATGGCATCTTCTACAGGAGGAGTTCAAAGGGCTTTGCGCACCTTTAGGAGGTAGATAACAAGAATTCCTGCTTTTTGCAGATTGTGTAGATATTATCAAGCTGGTACCAGAGGAGCGGTCACTCGCCAGCACTGCTGGGCACACCAGCAAAAGGTACTAGTGCAGTGAAGAGCCAAGTGCCCCAGGGTCTGGCAGCTCACCCTGGCGCTCACCCACAGCCCCATCCGCTCAGCCTCCTCACAGAAGGACCGGATGAAAACCCTCACCAGGGGCTTGCTGTCTGCCAATGTGCCAGGGCTGTGCTGGGAGTGCTGAAGGACAGAGGTACCACATCACCACTCCCGAAGGGTTAACAGAGACTGTAAAATTGTCTCCTGTCTTTAAGCCGCTGATGA
The DNA here is from genome assembly GCA_025345505.1 of Todiramphus chloris collaris. Lineage (NCBI taxonomy): Eukaryota > Metazoa > Chordata > Aves > Coraciiformes > Alcedinidae > Todiramphus > Todiramphus chloris. Next base: position 7,180,010 of record JANVCC010000068.1, on the reverse strand, counting down.
TCTTCCCACTGTACACATCTTGTACCTGGAAGAGAAGAGATGGTGGCTACCAGGACTTCCGCAGACCTTTCATCTTGAGGTCCAGCATGGCAGGATGGAGCACAGCAGTGGGCAACAGCAGGGTGACCCAACAGGTGGCCACCCCTTCCATCCTGGAGGCAGGGAATGGGAGTCCTTCCCCCCCACCAAAAAAGCACAGTGTGTCAAAGGAGGGAGCTGGAAAAAGGGGAATCCAGGTGGCATGGGGCTGCCATGCCATGCAGCGTGCCAGTGGGACTCACCTCATACACAGTGTCCTCGGGGAAGTGGAGCTTGGCCAGGCTGGTGGTGTAGAGGAAGGGCATATCTGTCCTCCGGCTGAAGAAGACCAGGGCGCTGGCAGCTTGGGACAGTGGGCGCAGGTACACCTCGATGTGGGATTTCTCCTAAGGGTGGGGACAGGTGCATGAGGCAGAGCTGCTGGGACCAGCACTGCCCCGTAACCACTGATTTTACCCTGCAGGACTTCTACACCAGCAGGTTGTCAAACTCTCCTGCTCATGTTTCTCTGCATCGCTTCCCTCTCCCTCTTTATTGTGACGCCCTGTGCCGCTCCTGTCTGCTCTTCCAAACGCATCTGCCTGCCCTCTAACCTTGACAATCCGGCGCCCCTGGATTCCCAGGGGGTCCTGGTTGATCTGGATCATCAGGCGGTTCTGCAGGATCTCCTTGGCGCTCGGAGAGATGCTGCGGAGATCCGTGGACATGAGGAGGGGAGCTGCCATCACTGTCCACAAGGCCATTTGGGAGCGTGACTGCTCGTAGCTAAGGCCAAAGTTTCCAATGATGAGCTGGAGGAGAGGGTGAAAAGACAGGAGAGGCAGAAAAGGGTTAGAAACTCGTGTGGTTGTCACCCTTGGTGATGCTGCAGCCTGCTGAGAGGGAGCAAAACCTCACTTTCATTTCCCTTCCAGAAGCCTGACACTGCTAGGAAATCCCACCCTGCTAGGTGCTGAGCTGTTAAGGCCTCTCCTTCACCACTATCATGCAGGGAAGGACAAGGCCACCTGGACAACTCTGAAAGGTGTTTGGGGTTCACTGCAACCACAGGCTTTTCCCACAGCTTAGCCAAGGGCAACATGAGCTTTGCCTCTTTGCAGCAACAGGGCTCTGCTCCTGGTACTTTTCCTTTGCCCTGCCCCTAGAAGGGTGTCCCTGGAGATGCCCCATCCCTGGGCAGTGTCAGTGCACCCACCAACCAGCCGCACCATGTCTGGGTCATTCCAGTGGCCGGGACCGGCTGCTGGCTGCAGCACGTCCTGGTTGGCGAAGAACCAGTCCAGGATGGAAAGCACACTGTCCCAGGAGTCCTGGATGTCATCATAGTTACGCCATAGGTTGCAGACCTCTGCCAGGATGGTGTAGTTCACCTGTAGATGGGCACAAGGTCAGGCAGGAAGGAGGAAGGATCCAGTCTGCAAGATGGGTGAGAAGGGGCAGCCAGATTGATTGAGAGCTGCAGCATCCAGAAGATATTTGGTGTTTGCAAAGCACAGGGATACATAGAAGGGTAACATCAGGTAATGCAGGAGGACAGTCATATTCCATTATGACTGGGCACATCCCAGTGTGACAGGATGTCTGGCAAAACAATCCTGAGGCCAGAAGGCAATATAATCAGCTGCAAGAATGAGGATAGCTCAGGATTGACTCTGAAGGTGGAAGAGTAAATTAATAAATGCAATCATTTCTCAAGAAACATGAGTAGGAGGAACATCCTATTTCAAGCACTTAAACCAAACAGGACCCAACTCAGAAGAACAGACTGTGAAGATCAAGCCCACACCAGCTGAGTGGGGTGGAGAAGGAATGCCCCAGGGCCTTCTTTCCCTACACTCCCACCACTGGGAACCCCAAGTGTCCCCATAAGCCTGGCAGGGAGGCCACATTCCCCACGGGAACCTGCAGCCCTATCCTACCAGAGGCAAAGTGATAAAGCAGGGTAGAGTATCAAGCTCCTGCAGCTCCAACAAGAGGTGGCCCAGGGCACAGGGGACACAAAAACAGCCACTGAAGAAGACAACTCCTACCTTGGGGGGGAGCCCCCCCTGATATGCTGGCCAGCTACAGGAGTAGACGATAGGGCGGCCTGTGGCATTCAAGGCCCTTGCCATTGCTGGGTAGCCTTAGGGAAAGAAAATGACAACTGGTGAAGAAGGCAACTGGCAGCAGCCTGCATCCCAACCAGCCTGGCCAGGGGAACCCCAGGCCAGCCTGGCCTCCTGCCTTACATCAGCTCTAAAGCACACAAACTACTTCCTCTTTGCCCAAGAAGTTCAACAGGAGGAAAGAACCAGCTGGCCAAGTATTCTGCAGATGGCCAGCTGCCCCGAGCAAAGCAGCGAGGGAAGAGATGCCAGCTGGCCGGGGTGTCCTTACCCTCTGCCTGTTCCTCTGCCGATGAGTAGCACCCATCCAGCTTCAGCATGTCCACACCCCACTCTGCAAAGGTCTGGGCATCCTGCTTCACACGGTCCAGTGTGGTGCCCGGGTAGCCCCCGCAGGTGAGGGTGCCCAGGTCAGCATAAATGCCCAGCTTTAGGCCCCGGGTGTGGACCTGTGAAGAGAGGAGAGCTGTAAGGAGGGGGCAAGGAGGATCTGAGGCACCTCCCAGAGACCAGGCTAATCCATCCCCTCCCAGCTTTCCCACCATGGCAGGTAGCATGGGGACACAGAGATGCCCACCATACCCAGGAGGCACTCACATAGTCAGCCAGAGCTTTAATCCCGCTGGGAAACCTCTCGGGGTCAGCAACCAGGCGTCCTGCTGCATCCCGGTGCTTGGCAGACCAGCAGTCGTCGATGTTGATGTACTTGTAGCCCAAGTCCTTCCAGCCATCCTCAGCCAGGCGGTCTGCCATCTCCAAGAAGAGCCTTTCGCTGCAGGGTGGGGGCACGCGGACATGGCAGACTGAGACCCTGGAACCTCTCTGTCCCACAGTAGCCAGTGAGACTTGGGGGCTAAGTGAGGGGTCTGGTGGTGGGTTAGTCACAACAGGGCTGGCCTGGGCCACACGGCTCCCAGTCTGTGTCCCATTCACTGACCTCACCGGGCGGGGAGCATTTCCCTGACACCCCGCAAAGCTCAGTCACATCCTGCAGCACCAGGGACTTCCCAGCCCCAGCGGCTGAGCGCCCCGCCTCCCATGCACCCTGCTCCCCGAGATCCCGCGGCAGGGCTCGCCCCAGGGTCACCCACGGTGCCCAGAGCCGTCTCAGAACTGATGTCCGAGCCGACCACCCACCCTCCCCTGCCCCGGCATTGCCCCTTCCGCACGCCCGCGGACAACCCCAGACCGAGCCCGGCCTTTCGGGCAGGGGGCAGACGGGACGAGCCCTCCTTGCAGCGAGGGGGGATGCCGAGCCCCGGGCGGGGGGATGCCTCGATCCTCCCCGGCACGGAGCTCTCGGGGATGCTCCGCCCGCCGCTCCCCGCCCCGCTGACCTGATGCAGTTGCGGGGGTCCCTCCGGCAGTCCACGTTGCAGCGGAACCTCTCCCAGGACAGCCAGCCCATCGGGGGGGTGAGCGCCAGCCCGTTCTCCAGGGCCACGGAGGGTAGGGACAGGGACAGGGCCAAGGCCAAGGCCAAGGCCAGCCCGCTCAGCACCGCCGTCCCCATCACTGCTGCCGCTGGGACGCAGAGAACCCGTCCCCGGCCCGGCCCCGCTCACATGATGCCACTCGCATCACCTGACCGCCCGCCTCCGCCTTCGGCCCGGCCTCGCTGCGCCCCACGGCCGCCGCACCCCGCCGGTATCGCACCCCACGGCCGCTGCACCCCGTTTGTATCGCCCCACCCCGGGCTGCTGCACCTTGTGTCGGCATTGCACCCAGCCGGTACTGCACCCCATTGCCACGGCACCCCACTCCTGCCGCACCCCATAACCGGCACCCTTATCAGCGTTGCGCCCAGCCGATAACGCACCCCGCTCTGCTGCTGCGGCTCGGTACGGGCACCCCATCCCTGCCGCACTGCGGGGCTGCCGCACCCCAATAGTGACACTGGGGGGGGAGGGGGGGGGGGGGGGGGGGGGCAGGTGCCCCCGCCATGGGACCTGAGGGGTAAAAGCCAGACGGAGCGAAGAGCTGCGGGCCGAAGCCGCCCGGGGCCGCCTGCGGTGCCCGCCACCTCCCCCCGCCGCTGGCGGGGCGGCGCTGCCTGCGCGGCGGGACGGCCCCGGCGGCCGCAAGGAGCCCTCCCCCCCACCCCCAGCCCGGCCGCGGCCGCTCCGTTCCGCGCCGCCGCGCCGCCGAGCAGGAAGGGCCCGAGGGGAGACGGGACGGGGGACGGGGGCCGCCGGCCCCGGCAGCGGGACGGGAGCGAGCGGCGGGGCCGGGCCGGGTCCGCGGGGCACGGCAAACGCACGGAGACGGCAGAGGGACGCACACAAAGACACGGAGCCCGGTTGCCCACTCGCACAAAGACGCGGAGCCCAGCAGCGCGCACACACACGTGGCACCCCCGGAGCCCCCTCATGTGCGGGCTGGGCCGGCTGCCCTCGGCCGCCCCGGCCGTGCTCGGCCCCGGTATGATGCAAGGCTGGAGATTCCTCAAGGCTGGGGGACCCTCAGGGTGCCGCGCCGAAGGCAAAGCACCGCAGGGACGCAGCGTTTCCTTACGGCTGGTGGGATTTTTGCCCGTGTTCCGACTGGGGTCTGTGCCCTGTTGTTCCCCAGCCCTGCCCCCCAAGCCCCGATGGGGAGCAGGGTTCCTGGAGGTGGCTCAGCAGTGGGGAGCTTCCCCCGCCCGGATCTGGCCCGGGAGTGGCTGCTGTGGTTTGTTTTCTGCATATTTCTGCCTGCAGAGTTTTAGCAGCTGGATATCCATTTGCAGTTGGGAGGATGGCAGAGTCTGTGCTCGCCGTGTCCTTAGATGGGTTGCCCGCTGCGGCACCTCTGCAGATGGTGCGGCCACGGCTTGCTACAAAAGGTCTTTGTTTAGTTTTTTTTAAAGAAAACCAAGCCAATCCCACAGGAGCCAAAAAAACAAACCACCGGAGCGCTGGCCTCAGCTGGGATGGGACTCTGGCTTTGAAGCCAGTGCAAATGCCCCCTGTTTCCAGAGCCACCTACCCATGGTGCCCGGCCCTGGCTGCTCCTGCCTGACGAGAGCCCTGGCTTTCTGAAGTGGCAGCGATACAGCTCCTTTGCTCTTTCTGTCTCAAGCTGTTCTGTTTTGTGACTATCACCTTTCTACCCCCCCCAGAGATGGGGCTCAGCACGATGAAGCTTCAGAGCCACTCAGCAAGGGAAAGGCCTGCCCGAGGAAGACAGCACGGGGTTGCAGTCTGACCTGCACGGCTGGTACGACACCTCGCCCCCCACTGCCAGTGAGCCTGCTGGGGCTGGGGGGGGACGCGTGGTCCTGCATGGAGATGGGGGGCAGGGGGAGGGAGCTCAAATGGAAGTCCCAGAGCCCTTGGGTCACCCTCTTTACCCTGCCTTGTAATAGAGGAGAGTGAAATGAATGCCTTGCAGCCACACAGGCAAATTTCTTTGATGTGCCCCATAAAAAAAACAGCTAAGCAGGTCACTCATGGAACAAGAAAAGAAGCAGCGATGTCGTCGTCCGTAGAGAAGGCAGGTGTCTCAGTGGTGGAGCTCTGGTGATGAGCAGCAGCGAGAAGCCAGCCTCCTGCCATTTGCAGGGGTGCTTTCTCGGTTAGGTGCCGTCCTGCAGCACTGGCTGCTGGAGTCAGGGCTGCTTTTCCCCGTGGCAGGCACTGAGCAGGACCAGGCCTCTCCTGGTGGGGCAGATGAGGTTGCTCCTCACCCTACGACAACTTCTTCCCCCTCTCTCCCTCTGCTTCTAGGTGGGGCGATGAAGCTGAATGAGCGGAGCGTGGCCCACTATGCCACGTGTGACTCACCTGCCGACCACGCTGGCTTCCTTCGCAAGCGCGTGGAGCGGCACCACCACCACCACGCCCACCACCACCACGCCACTTCCTACCAGCGCCGCTGGTTTGTCCTCAAGGGCAACCTCCTCTTCTACTTCGAAGAGCGGGAGAGCCGAGAGCCTGTGGGGCTGGTGGTGTTGGAGGGCTGCACCGTGGAGCTCTGCGAGGCTGCCGAGGAGTTTGCCTTCGCCATCCGCTTTGATGACGCTGGTGCCAGGGCTTACGTGCTGGTGGCTGATGGGCAGGCTGCCATGGAGGCCTGGGTGAAGGCACTTTCACGGGCCAGCTTCGACTACATGCGGCTGGTGGTGAGAGAGCTGGAGAAGCAGCTGGAGGAGGCCTGCAAGAGTTTGGCCGCTTGCCGCAAGTCTCCACGGAGATCTTCCTCCTCCGGCAGGAAGAGGCATCTCTCCAACCCTGCTTTGCTGCCCGTCCACGAGAAGCCCGCTGTCCTGGAGAATGGTTACTCCACGTGGGATAGTGGTGGTGGCATCTGCCCCGACCGTGACGGGGGGCACGCGAAGCCCCCACCCCTGCCTCCGCGACGGCGCTCGGCTGCCAGCAGTGCCACAGGGTCCCCAGCACCCGGCCTCTCCCCAGCCATGCCAGAGAGCCCCGTGTCCCCAGAAACAGACTGCTTCTCCAAGCTGCACAGCTGGTACGGGCAGGAGATCACGGTGCTGAGACGGGAGTGGCAGGAGAGGCAGAAGAGGGGACACCTGTGAGCAGGGGTACGGGGTTTCAGGCACTACCCAGCCGATGCCCGGCAGCCTGTCTCCCATGGGGGAAGAGCGAAGCGAGGGACGCTGCTTGCCCCCTGCCCTGCTCGGTGGCCGAGTGTGCAGTGCGTGTGTGCTTCACAGGGTATGTGGGAGGGACCCAGGTCTCCACCAAACCTCACGTTTCGTTTCTGTGAGTTTCTGTACGGCTGGAGAGCATCGTACCAGGGGAGCCACCTTTGAATTCTCCTCTGGTGGTGATACAAGGTGCAGAGGGGGCCCAAACTGGCATGTATGCAACGAACCTTACCCAGTGGCCTTGGCCCTTTGCTGTCCTGGTGTGGTGGATGCTCTGGGTGCTTCTCCCTCAACACTTTTTTTTCTTGTTTTGCTTCTCAGCGTGGAAGTTTGCACAGGTCAGCGTTTGTTATTGTCTGTGGTCTTGTACCTAAGTCCTTCTCCGTTTGCTCTTTCACTACAGATAAGGCTGGGCTCTTACAAAAAGCCTCCGATGGGCCAGTGGCCCTGGTGGGTGCCTCCAGCCTCGTGCCTCTTTTGCCACAGGACACATATGAGCAGCCATGGCTGTGGCTGGCCCAGCAGCCAGGGTAACAAGGACCAGGCTCCTGTGTTGTCTGTTTTTTTTTATTTTCACCTGCACTAACCCTTCCCCCCTGCTAAACCCCCCAGGATGTGAATTCCATAGGTCTGTATCATTCTTTTTGGACACCCAAGCTCAGGAGTGAGGCTGAAAAGGAGACACTGAACCTGGTCTACAGCAACAGTGAGGAGCAGGAGGTCCCCAGCGCTGATCGGGACTCTGTCAAGCGGTAGCCAAACCTGTTAATGTCTCTGGCTCAGGCTTTCCCTGTTCCAAAACAGGGATGCTAAAGCCTCTTTGCCTGGCCAGGGGTGAATTTCTCAGCTCCTGAAAAGTGCTTTATAGGGCTCAGCTGGTTTGTTGGGCAGTGTGCCCAAGACAGCATCCAGAGCCGCACTCTTGCAGGGCCTCTTGCTGTTGTGTCTCCGCCTGGATCCTGGCAGAACAGTGCAGTTGGAGGAGAGGCTGTGGAGGAGTGGGAAGGAGGAGCGGGCTGGTCCCAGGAGGAGAAGGGAAAGTGTGGGAGTGAGTTACAGGTAGCGCTGACTGCGTGTTGGCAGTGTCTGGGCTTGCCTTTTCAGTGTCAGAGCCATGTGGCTGCCTTCTACCAAAGCCAGCACCAGACCTGCCAGTGCTTCCCTGTGATTTCACGGCAGCATCATTTGGCTGATCTCTGTAGCACATCCCATCCTCCCAGCAGGCGAGGAGGGCTGCGAGGAGGCATGCTGGTCCCCTCGCTACAGAAACAGACTCATCCTTCAGTAGGTCAGAAACCTTGGTCACAAGTCAGATGGTACAAGTAGGTGGGTGCTGAGTCCAGGGACTGGAACGCCCTGGAGGCAGGGTTTATAAATCTCCTTTATCCTCTTTGCCAGGGCTGTTTTCCTGAGCAGAAAAAAAAATACATAAAAGCAGTCTTGTGCTTCCTAACTAACAGTGTTAAACCTGGGTTTATTGCCCTGTTTTATTAAGGAGCCCTGCTAGGAAAGCAGGAGGCCGTTCCAGGTCACAACTGGTAGGAACCTATTTGCCTTTCTGGAGTTAAATGCACTCGGCTTAATATTTTGCAATAGCCAGTAGAGATTGCCAATGCAGAGCTCAGATTACTTGCATTAACTCTTTGTGCCTTTGAAAATATACCTCTGGTATTTTTGGATGATGAGCTTCCATCCTCCTGCCTAATTATGTCGCAGTGGTGTATTAGAGGAAATCAGATCTTGAATCAGACCTTACAAATATGGGCAGTGGGAGTGTCACCTTCACGTGTGAGTGATGCAGTCCAGTCCTCTCCAGCTCGAGTCCGTATTTCTTCATAGTAAGGGTCTTTGAGTGTGGGAGGATTGTTTTTGTTCTGCTTTTTAAGTGAAAACAGCTCAGGAAAAAACAGGAGCAGGCGGCCCCAGTCTAGCACCTTGGTTCTGTTAGCAGCCCAGCTGGCTGGACTTAGAGGCCAGCTCTGCCTCCTTACCTGCTGCTTAGATTGCTCAGTGCAGCAGCATTCCTGGCTGGGAACCTGTCCCCATCCCCTTTCCAGGACAGCAACATCAGGTGATGGCACTGTCTGATGCCTCCTTGCCCTAAGCATGGTCATTCTGGGGACAGGGTCAGATTTGGCAAGCATTTTCCTGCGGTGGTTAGAATTTTTTTAAGTGTAGTACAGAGGGAGGAATATTCCTGATGTCTCAGACTTACATAAAGCAGTTTGACGGTAAAGATTGAACTTCCAAAATAAATCAAAATGTGATGGTGGTTCCTACAGGGGACCCTAGAATTGTGACTGACTTGAAAGGGAAATTAACAAAGCCAGTTCTGTCAGAACTGGAACTGAAAGCGGTATTATTCATTTAAGGGCAGTTTCACTTTTAAGAAGCTTAGTTTGTTTTAATAAGCTAAGATTGCGCTGGTAACACTACTAAAGAGCTTATATTTAATGCTTTAATCTGTCCCATTCAAATGACACAATTTCCATGCTACCTGCCTTTGCATTAGCACACGTCCCAGCTAAATCCTAAATCCTGCAAATGAGGAGCTGCTCTCTGCTTTCTGCCTGATCGCATTTGTGGTAATTTTGTGTTTTATTCTGCAGTGCGGAGAAGAAAAATGGCTGAATCCTGAACAGTATTTGTGCTCCGCCCAGCTGTCCGTGCCAGGGCCTTTCCTAGGTCTCCAAGGCACTGCTTGTCTTTGGGTGTGCTCAGTCAGAGCTTCACCATCCTGTTCATATAGCAGGGATGGCCCTTTAGTGGGAAAAAGAGCCATAATTGGAGCTACGGCCAAATTTGTATGGGATATGGGAGTGCATTTTTTTTTTAATGACCACTGCTGCTTGCTTCATGAAGCAGGAAGCACCTGGGTGATCCGTGACCTCCTGAGATGGAGGCTATCAAACCAGCTCGGCTGAGAGTCTGTTGTGCTGGCAGTGCCTTTGTCGCAACCCTTAGACAGAAGGTCAGGATTTCAGCTTCCTGAGATTGTACCTGTGGCTGGGTAATGGAGCAGCCTCTCTATCTGTCTGCCTGTCTGTCTGCAGGCAGAGAGCGTTGCAGGAAAATCAGAGAGTTTCACTGCGCCTTGTCTCCGGCAGCAAAATAAGACTGATTGCCACACACTGCTTTTTCTCCAGTCTTTCAGGTTTGGACCGTTTCACCCCCTGCCTTTGCTTTCCCTTATTATTTTATAAAAATAGAAAATGTCTGGGCAGCACAGAACAGGTTCTCTAGAAAAGAGGGAGCTGAACACTAAGGCTTAATGGCTGCTTGAAGTACTGAGGTCAAATCCTTTCCTAAGAATTTTGTTTAGCATAATAATGCAAAAGCAATGAGAGAAAAATGCTTAGGTCTGAGTGCTTGAATTTAGAAAAAAGACTGAAAGAGGCAGGGAGGTTCTGACATGGCTTTTGTAAGATATGCCAAGAAGGGCTCCCAGTCCTGTTTAAATAGTTGATGAAATCCTTCCATTTTTCTGAGGCTGGGATTTCAGATTCAGGCCCATAATGTATTATTTCTGCTCATTTATCTTTTTATACAACAACCGTGGCGATGTTTTCCACTGAATCCAGGTCCTAGTGAGGAGTGACTGAGTTACCTGTGGCCACTGCTAGCCATTTGGTGGACATCCACAACTAAGATCAGAGATTTTCTGTTACAACAGCTACCACATTCATTGTTTGTGTGCGAGTGACCCCTCTCTGACAATGCTACCCCTCTCAACTGCCTTTGCAGAGAGACTTCAAAACAACCCCCACTGAAATGCACAGAGAACTGGTGGAGTTCCTGTGTCAGGGGCACGTTTCAGCAGCACCAGGCGTGCTGCATCATCTACCCAAGTACCAGGCAACACTACAAGCAACCTGTGGAAACGCTCCTGCCTTTTGAAGTGCTTCTATTTTTGGTAGACAACACGTTCTTTTTTTTAAGAGGTGGTTTTTTTAAAGAGGTGGTTTTGCATGCGCCTTCATTTTACATGCGGAACTTGTATTATGCATTTCAAGACATTTATTAACATTTGTATTTTATGCTGTGAAGCTGAATAAAACGTTGCGATTTGTAGCTCGTGCGCTGCCAGTGAAGCTGTGAACTCCTTACACCTATGGGCAACCTGGCCATTGACTGTGGCGTCCAGTTCTGGGCTCCCCAGTTTGAGAGAGACAAAGGACTACTGGGGACAGTCCAGTGGAGGGCTACAAGGATGATTAAGGGACTGGAACATCTCTTGCTGAGAGGCCTGGGTCTGTTTAGCCTAGAGGAGACTGGGAGGGGATCTTATTATCAGCGTTTGTAAATGTCTGAAGGGTGAGTTATCAGGAGGGTGGGGTGAGTCTCCTCAGTAGTGCCCAGCAGCAGGACAAGGGGGCACTGGGCACAAACTAACAAACCTAAACATGAGGAAGAACTCCTTTTCCTGTGAGGCTGATGGAGCCTGGAACAGGCGTGGAGTCTCCGTCTCTGGAGGCTTTCAGAACCCGCCTGGACACGTGTCCGGCCCTGGGTGCCCCTGGGCGGACTGGGTGGTTCCCAGAAGGCCCTCCCTGCTGCGATTCCGTGACTCCCGCCCCGCCGAGGCCCAGCCGCGGGGGCGTGGCCTGGCCCGACGCACGGGTCTCGCCCCTCGCCTGAAGCCTCGCGAGAGCCGCAGGCCGCGCCGCCCCGGGGAACGCCTAGGGTCCGGCCGTTACGGAAGCCCGGCGAGGGGCAGGAGGATGGCAGCGCCAGGCGGGCGGCTGCTGGCGGCGGCTGCGGCTTGCTCGGGGCGGGCGGGCCGGGGCGGGCTGCGCCGCAGCCTGGCTGTGCCGCTTGTGCCCTCCCGGAGCGCTACCGTCACCCGCAGCGGCGCCATTTTGCCCAAGCCGGTTAAGGTGAGTGAGGGGCCAGCTGTTGGGGGCGGCAGCCAATCGCGGCGTAACGGATGGCAGCGTCGGCCAATCGGCGCGGGGAGGGATGGGGCGGTAGGGTTGAGTGACAGGCGCTAGGCCAATGAGCGGAGCGGGTTTGGGCGGGGCGGGGCTGCGGAAACGCTGGCCAGGGGGCGGGTGTCGGGAGCGGCCCTGAGGGGTCGGGGAGGGCCCAGGCGGGGCCCGTTCCCCTGGGGCGGGCCGGGGCGGCGCCCCCCGCGCCCTACGAGGCGATGAACGCTCGGTGTAGACCGAGCCACTGCTGTCCCCTACCCCGGGCTCCCCGCAAGCTCCCGCCCTCGAGTTGTTGTCACACAGCGCGATGCGGTGAGAGGCCTTGGCCCCCTGGACGCAGCCCGGGCTTCCCGGCCCGCTGCGCGCCTGTGCCGCCGGCAGTACCGAGTTCAGGCCAAGTGCGGCAGAAATCCATCTTCTCCCGTCCGTGCCTTGCAGACGCCCTTTGGGCTCCTCAGAGTGTTCAGCGTGGTGATCCCTTTCCTGTACGTCGGGACTCAGATCAGTAAGAACTTCGCAGCCCTACTCGAAGAACACGATATCTTTGTCCCAGAGGATGATGATGACGATGATTAAAGGGTATGTCATTAACATCACGAGCAATCTAATAATTTTTGCTTCCTGTTTGGCTTGGGTCAGAGACGAGAATAGAATATACAGACAGCAACAGCTTGAAAAACATGTTTGCAGTTAAAACACACGGACAAAGTATTGCCTCTGGGTGCAAACTTTTCTGTTCTTTTATACCAGAGTAGGCCAGGCTGGTATGTGAATGTGAAATCTCCATAACAGGCATTTGTTAGAGATCAGACTAAACTGATGTGTTTTAGATCTTGTCATTTGAATCAGAAAGAAACGGTAATCAGTGATGGTGTACACTGCAGACAGGGAAGAGAGATTTCAATGTTATATTTCATGTCTAAAGAAGAGCGACAACGCTGGCAAAAGGTGTAGAGAATGAGTCTTAGGAGGAGTGTCTGAAGGAACTGGGCTTGCATACCCTGGAGAAAAGGAGGCACAGGGGAGACCTTATGGCTCCCTACAACTACCTGAAAGGATGTTGTAGAGAGGTGGAGTTTAGTCTCTTATTCCAAGTAACAAGTGATAGGATGAAACAGCTTCAAACTGTGCTAGGGTAGTTTTAGTTTGGATGTTATGAAAAATTTCTTCACCAGAAGGGTTGTGAAGCACTGGAACAGGCTGCCCGAGGAAGTGGTGGAGTCACCATCCCTGGAAGTATTTAAAAGACATGGTGCTTAGGGACATGGTTTAGTGGTGGGCAGTGTGTTTGTGGTTGGACTCAATCTTAAGGGTGTTCTTCAATCTAAGTGATTCTGTGATTCTGTTCTACATGTTTAGCTGCGTAGAAGTCTTCTGGTAACTCACAGAATGACTTTTAAAAGAGAATCACTTACTGTATGAAATTATGATACAGAGGCAAACAGTTTAAAGAGAATCCCAGAATGCATCAGAAGAAATGGCCAGTGGGTGTTACAACTGTGATCTCTGGAGTAGTTGGGACCATTCGGATTCATTAGATAAAAGAAGAGCAGAAGTAATTCACCTTTACCTGCACTACACTTTCTACCATTTAATGTTAATCCATTTTCCTTGCCCTTGTGTAAAGACTTGAGTCTGGGTGTATTTCTTTACAGAAGAAAGAACCTGTTTTAAATAAATTGTAATAGTATTGCTTTATAATCGGTTTGGTGGGTGTGTTCCATTTGATAAAGGGATTTTCCAGCATGCACTGCACAGCTAAAAACAAAGAATCAAAAGACTTCAAAGGCCTGTTAGAAACTCTTATGTAAACCCCTACCATGTGTTGTTCAGGGGGAGGGTGTGGGCTGGAGCTCAGTACAGGGTATCTAAGAGTAACAGCTTATTATTCTATTTGCAGAACTTTAACAGAAGAACAGGAGGGAGAAAACCATTGACAAAGCAATGGTTCCAACATCTGTCACCTCTGTTTTGTCCTTCCTAAATGGGACAGGGGGCTCTATATCCCCTCTGCCAGTGAGTGTCCTGTGCATGCCTGTATGGTGGAAATTGTAGATCAGGGTCAAAGGAAGTGCTTGACAGGCCTTGCATCCTTGCACGCACGCACGCACATGTGCACCTCAACAAAGACTGCTTGGGATTCCTTATATTAGCAATATAGGAAACAATTAAAAATCAAGAGATTGAGATGTGACTTTGGTATTGTGTTTTTATTAATTATGCACCTATGCCGCATTTCTGTCTTGTCTTTTCTACCTCCATTTGTCTGTCCCCATATTTATTTCTTCTTCTGAGTCCTTTCAGTAACTCAGTACTGACCTACCCTACGTGACAGGAATCCTAGAGGAAGCAGCAGAGCCATTGAAAGAGCTGGGTGTATACTGACTCTGCAGTTCAAATAATGCTGATTTACAACCTAGCAGGTATAGCTGATGGAGACTATAGCATTAATTTCACCTCACTTGGGATTAGATACAGCATTATCATCATCATAGTTGAGTATTAAGTAGTTTTGTTAAAAGGTTAAGATCACAACTGACTAACTCACTGAGGTGTTCTATAACATTTCATCTCTGAACAGTGAAACTCTGAACACTGGCTACAAGGACCCAGTACTGCCTAGGTAGTTCAGTACTTCCTTCTGCATGAGCCCCAACACATTTATTTTCTTAGCTGTGTATTACCTCGTAACTTTTCATGGAAGTGTTTACTATTGCAATGAAATCCTTGCAGAATAGATTTAAAAGGTCTTCTCTACTGCTAGGGCATGTGTAGAGAATCTTCAGTCACATCAGACCAGCTGTTTTCTCAAATATCTTGAAAGGTTAGTAATTTTTTTTGTTCTGGGTTTTTTTTTTGTTGTTTTTCTTTTTAAGCCAGCACTGCCCTAGTGTCTCTCTTCTATTTCTGGCCACTTCTCTTGACTGCCCACCTTACCCTTCAGGATTCATGTAGCTGCTAAAAAAATTCTTTTGATGTTGCACGCATGAGCAGGGTGTAGAGTTCCAACAGCCACATTTGTTCCCTCATTATTTGGCACCGTTTTTGATTTGCTTTGTGACTCTCCTGTGTAGCTACTGAGAGAAAAGGGAGCCTGCAATCTGAGTAATCCCAGGAGGTGTAGTGGAATGCAGCTGGCAGGTTGTTCAGTCACTCGGTATCCAAGTTTCCCGCTCCTTTCCCAAAGCCACCTGAGAAGCAGTTCCTCCAGTTCATCTGCTTGTAGGAGCCAAACATGTCCCTGCTCCCATTTTCTGTAGCAATGAATTTCTTACCACTGCTTTATCTCATCATCTCTCCTGGCCCTTTCCAGCTGTGTCAACCTTGTCCTTAAGAACACCTTACACTTCCAGGGGCTCAGCCCCTAGGTACACATATGTACACAGCCCTGAGGAGTGCTGCTTCACAGTCCTCATATGGGGAAGAAAGCCCCAGTATTTAGACAAGGACAAAAAGAAGCCTGAGCATGCTATAAAGATTCAGTGCTGACCACACACAGTGGAGCTCCAGCACCATTACCTGTTGAAAACCCACTGGTGAAAGAACAAATTCTCCTTGTCCTTCTCGAAAGGGAGCTGGTAATTCCTGATTCAATTAAGGAATTGATTGTAGGACACCATCTTCTGCGTAGCATCAAAAGCTCTCGGAGAGCCTCCCTATTCTACACAACAGTATAAACCTCCATTTTTCCAGGTAATTTCATTTTACAGCAGAGAAACGGATTCTGCTGGTATTTTTATTGCACAAAGGCCTTTATTTGCCTATTGGATTTTATGCCATTTTCTGTGAGGAAGTAAACAGACTAGTGTCCAAGTAAAACCCACCAAGTCAACAAAGTCATAGCATGAAATTGCAAAACACTTATGAATACAGATGAGCCTCAAGCACAAGAATATTTCTGTGACTCCAGTGGCTTTTTCTGAAGGCCTACTCTTTCTTCCACAGGGCTAACACCCGTGCACAGGGCTGCAGGCCAAGCAGAAAGCCCCACAGCCAGCTTGTGTGGTGGTTATTCAGCAGACACCCCAGAGCAAGTGATGGGACAAACTATCCAGTGAGAACATAGCACTGGCAAAACTAGGAAATCGCAGCTCCTCGTGCAAATCGCAGTGACTTGCACACACTCTAGTTCAGAGTTAGTAGGCTCCAATATGCTATACAATCTTTCTGTACAGAGCTTTTTCTACTAGATAGAACTTTATTTGTGATATAAGGCAGGAAGACAGAGAGTCGATCTCTCAAGGATTGTGGCCCGCATAGAATTTGGACAGAAAGTCTTTAGGCTGTGGGGTTTCTGTCTCGTGGAAATACCTCATGACGTGAGTCCTCTGCTTCCATACGTGAATGGTTTCTTGAAGATCCATTTTTCCCTGCACACAGACAAAAGAATTTTAGACTGTTTGTCAAGCCCAGGTCTAACAGCACTATGAAAGTGATGCACTGAGAAACACCCTTAAGGCAGCCGCATCCACAATCTGTACTCGTGGCTGCCTGTATCATCTATACTGTGACACAAATATATGTACTGTTGCTGCCTTGTGACTTTACTGCTTCATGTCCTACACTAACAAGCCACCTGTATCCACAGCACAGCTTCTCAGCCCTGTGCAGTAGGCAAGGGACCCTGCCCTGTTGCTCTCATGACCAGCAGCCCCACATAACATGCCTAACTTTGATGGACTTCTATTTAATTTTTTCAAAAAGTGAGAAGTTAGCTGTAAAACTAAGCAAAATTGCTGCTAAGTGCTTTGCACCAGTATCACCACCACAGATATTAAACATAACTTCTTCATGACTCCAGTCTACAAATTACTATACTGGTTTCAGAGAACGGCAGCACGGGGCAAAATGAGAGGCTGCCTGGAATTGTCACCTATTGTATCGTCTAACATTGTGGCTCTTTCATGATGTAAATCTAGACTAACTGTCTTGAAATGCAAGAAGTACAACAGCTGAGCAGGGCTGTTCTTCACTGGAAGGTTTCTAATGCATCAGAACTGCAGAGGTCAGTGACTGTTGCTCAGATCCGTTCTGCAGCCTTACCCTACTCTCAGTATGCTGATTACTGCTGTCAGCCAAACGGGTCTCAGATCCGAGACAGAACCAGATGTGTTACAGACTTGGAGTGTTTTGCCACCCAAAACCAGCGTCCCGCCAAGTACTGCTGCTCTAATGTATGTTTCAGAATCAGTGAAGTAAACCACAACCCAATAAAAACCAACCAAACAAAATACCACAAAAAAACCCAAACAAACAAAAACCAAAACCGTCAACAAAACCAAAAAGAAAACCAAAACAAACAAACAAAAATCCACAAACAAACAAAAATCCACAAACAAACAAAAATCCACAAACAAACAAAAATCCACAAACAAACAAAAATCCACAAACAAACCCACCTTGGTTTTAAAACCACCATTCTACCAGCCATACACTTGCTCTTTTAAACATCTGTTAACTGGAAAAGCCACTAAATAGAAATCTGTATTCCAGAAACTCTTGACTTAGGTGAGTTAAGACACTATCTTCCCCTGCATGCTGAAGCTGCTTGATCCCTTATCAACAGGTCTGTGGTCAGAGAGAAACCCAACGTGGCTTGCACAAACTGAAATAAAACTCCCGCTCTCCTCCATAACGCCTGCCACCAATTATCCACTCTCACATTATTTGTAGCTTCAATAAAACAGGACTAAGTTGTTTGTACCTTAATCACCAGCATGTCTATCACCCGTGGATCTGTTACGTGGGCATTCTTCTCGAACATCTCCCGCACCTTGTTTCGCCCCTCCTTCACCGTGATGTCCAGCTGGTATAGGTGTACTGTGAAAAACACAACACCCACAGAGGTCATATGTATTGAGTTTAATTTTTCCCCACTGACACCGTGCAACTCAACGCTACAAAACACCACACAGGCATTTACGGCTGCCAGATTCCCTAATAAGAGGGAGGGCAAGGCAAACCCGGCTACGCCAGGCCACGGGCCTGCGCTGCCCCCGGGAGCAGCCAAGAGCCCACAGCCGCTGCAAGGCCCCGAGCAACGGCGCTCAGCCGCCCCGCTGGCAGCAGGGTCTGAGCGGGTTGAGGCGGGGGCCCTCGCACCGGGGATAACCGTCAGCCCCCGAGGAGCCCTCTCAGAGCCCGACGGCTGCGGGGCAGCCGCTAACGACCTTGAGCTCACGCCCCCGCCCGCGCATGCGGGTGGCCGGCTCCGCGCTCGCCCCTCACCCGTGTTGGGCACCTCGCGGTACCAGGCGCGGTACAGCTCCCGCACGCGTCGCTTCGCCTCGCCCAGGGAGCGGCTGAAGATCGGCTTCACCGCGGCCACCGCCGCTCCTTTGCCCGCCACCGCCATCTTGTCGCGGCCACTATCGGCCGCGGCGATCCCCTGCCCCTTTCCCCGCCGCCGCAGCACGGGCACGGCGACCCTCTATTGGCCGGCTGCGCTGCCACTCCAGCCCGTCGGGCCTGGCGAGCAGCGTGATTGGTCGGAAGAAACGCCAATCACCGCTGTCTGCGAGGGGAGCAGCCTCCCGGGGCCGTTGGGCCCGCACCGCCCCTGACGCTTTCCGCCTTGCGGGGCCGGAGGGAACGCCTGCGGGAGGGGGCGGGACTGAGGGGCGGGCAGGGCCCCCCGGGGAGCGGCGTTGGAGCTGCCGCGGTCCCCCGAGAGCCTCCTCGGTAGGCGGGGAGCAGGGGCCGGCAGAGCCGTGCCCGTGCCGCCATCGGTTGGTTCCCTTCTGCCTCCAAAGCGCTGCGCCAGCTGACGCTCGCACAGGCAGGTTCGCTTTCTTTCGATGCGTTCCGTTGTCCGAGCACACAACCGGTGCAATCCTTGCCATTTGCAGTTCAGGTCACTGAAACCTCTTTAAAAATACTTAGGTGTGTGCTGGTAAATACAAACCTAAGGATGCTCAGGGCCACCCAGAAAAGTAACACTGAAAGGACCATGAAAGAACAGATGGGTGCTGGCTGTAGAGAGAGAAAGGTCACAGGAGTATCTGGGGCAGATGTAGCGCAGGGCTGTGAGACAACCACAAAGAGGAGGGCACGAGAAAGAAGGCTTTCCAGGCTGCTTTTATTCTTTCCGATTATTTTCTAGATGAAAAAGCATAAATGTGCAGTTCCCGCTGAAGTAAAAATCTTTAAAATTATATTAATGAGTATTTGCATCATTCAGTAGCTTTCATAGCTTCCAAAATGACTGCTGTAAAGATAGATACGAACGTGTGCGCGTGCATGCGCTCAGTTGCAGAGATTATTTTTTCTTAATTGTGTTTATGAGTAGAAGCTCCATTAGGCTAAGTGTCTTTTAAGTCCTGTGGTTAAAAGGTGGGTACTACTAATCGAAACATCAACATACTTCAGCACCTTGCAAAACGATGTCAGGGATGTTGCAGGAAGAAAGGGGAGTTCTGGAATCTACAACTATACTGTTTCAAACAGTGTAACTCCAGCCCTTCGTGGTTCCAAACTTGTCCAAGAGCTGACTTTGTGATGCCACAAAAAAAAAAAATTACTTTTCAGGACCTAGAGGAGATGGTAACTATAAACACCAGGGTTTCTCTTGAAATAGGAATGTATTTCACAAATTACCTGCTTCTGTGGCTGAAACACTATATGGATTATTTATGTACTATAGAGTATCATGTATATTTATTATTATGTACTAATTCTTGGTATTTACTCCTGCTGGAGGCATATTGCAACAGAAAGGTTGTCAGGACTAAAACTTAGTTTCTTTGGGCTATAAATGAAGACAACGCAGTGTGTGTGCAATAGACACAAGCATGCAATAAACAGGACGGAATGAAGGGGATATGTATTTATTGGATGATAAGATTTTTCAGGAGAGCTGAAGCTCTCTCCCTGCCCACCAGCAGCGTGTGCCAAATCACCTGACTGGCCCTGGGTTGTTTTTCCAGGAAGGGAGCCAGAGCTGTGCTCCCCTGGGCACCAGGCAGAGGCACATGCTGCTGTGTAGGACAGCCAGTGTGACTGGGTATGCCATGGGGCTAACAGGGAAGAGGATCGGCCAGGAATACCTGACAGATCTTTCCACGTTTTATTGGCTCTTAGAATTGGCAAGACCCCAGGGCTGTCTTTTATCTGGAATGCCCTGTAACTGAGTAAACTAATTCAGGACTAACAAATCTTTCAGTAGCTGTGTGCTCAGTGAACTGCTCCTGCAAGCAATGAGAGCCCAAAGAATAGCAGAGCTGGCTGATGAGGCATGTACTTGCAAACTCGATCGTCATTCGTAGCTTGCTATGGCTGTCTGATTTCAAGATCCAGGACTGGAAGTAAGCTAAAGTATATACTGGGCCAGATTCTCACTTTACACAGCTGGAGATATCTGCACAGACTTGAGAGGTCTTGAGTGGAACCCTGATCCTGCCTAGACCTGCAACATTTCTGACAAAGCTTGCACTGGTGGAGGTCTGTGAGTGAAAGGAGGTTGGTACCCACTTATCTTGGGATGGCTCGCACCAGGTATGGGTGTGGGGATTTTGTGAGGGCAAAGTGACCATCCTCTCGCAGCCTGGGCTGGTCCTCTGGCAACACAAAGGTGAATTTCTGAAGGAGAGTGGTAAAGAAAATGAAGAGCTCCATCCTGGCCATATGTTCCCCCAGGCAGACTCGGTGACCTGCAGGAGAGAGAGTAGAAAGTGTTTGTGAAAGAGGGCACTAAAACCATGCTGGAGTCCCTGTGAGGAGCAGATCACTCCTGCTGTGCCTCTGACTTACGGCTGGATCCTCCCCTCAGATTTACCTGCTGAGAAAGGCAGGAAGGCCTCTGGTTTCACAAACTTCCCATTTGCATCCAGGAAGTGTTCAGGGTAAAACTCATTGGGCTTCTCCCAGACTGTCTCATCCTTCAGCACGGAAGACAAGTTGGTGATGACTGTTGTCCCCTGCACTCCCCCACAAGAGGAAACAAGTTAGGTAAGAACAGCAGCATTGTCTTGGCACGACAGGTCAGGGCTGGTCCCTCTTTAGTCTGTATCTCGCATCTAATAGCAACCATTGCTCACTGCTTCAGGATAAGGCACTGATCTCCTCTCTTGTACTTAAAGCAGAGGTAAAGCAGGCACTTTTCCAATGACATACGGCACCTGCCCTATGCTCTGAAGCACGTGGACTTTGGCAGTTTGTATCCTTACAAAGGCCACTGCGTGCAAATGCCAATTTCATGGTTACACAGTGGAAACAGCCACAGCTTCTCAGATCCTCCTGGACTTGTTTTATAGATGGAGAAAAAAAAGCTGACTGAGAGACTTCAAAGCCCAACTTTCACAGGGGCCATGGGAAATCGAAAAGCTTTCCAGCTTCCCACGTCAATGGTCTAAGCTAGAGGAGAATATTGCAAGGGTAAAAAAAAAAAATCCCAGGCTTGAATTACCACCAGTGCTGCCAGGGCAGCTGCCTGTCACAATGGCAGCGGACTGAACGCCAACAGCATTCGAATAGCTTCAGAGATGAGAATTTTAACTACTGTCATCTTAGGAAAGCCAGTAAGCTGGTGTCGTGTGTTTCCAGAGAGCCTGTTAGGCCCCAGTGAATGTCACAGCTCATCAAGAGGAAAGCAAACGTTTGCACTGAGCTGCCACTGCAGTCGGGTTCCCACATAACCAGCACAAACCTAGAGCACAAATGTGACCAACTGCCTGTGTGTTTCAAAATGTCCTGATTCAACGCTCGCCAGTGACTGTAATTTGGGGCTGAAGTGCAAAGCTACAGAGTTGTGCGGGGTCACCCACACCCCATGCCTGGTGCCTGCACAGGGAGAGGATGCTGCCTATCTGGTCATGGTCACCTTGGGGATGAAGAAGCCTTGCAGCTCAGTGTCCCGGTACGTCTTGTGAGGTAGTCCAACAGGAATAACATCCCCGTAGCGTTGCACTTCGTGGATCACAGCGTTGGTGTAGGGCATGCTCGCTTGGTCTGCCATGGTGGGTGGTCTCTCTCTGCCAATCACCTTATCGATCTCTGCTTGGACCTTACCTGAAAGCAGCACAGCTATGGAATTAAGAGTGCCCTTAGGTAAATAAAAGAGGCTGGTACAAGATGTAGGAAGGCTGACAGCATGAGACTGTAAACGCTGGGTGAGAGCAGGACAAGCAATTAGAGAAAGGAACAGAAACTGGAGGGGACTGCACTTGTTTTCAGTTGCTCAGAGCCATCTGACAGTGTCTTTAATAAAGGCATTGTCACTTGACATGCTACCTCCACTATGCAGCTGAAAGGGTACCTGGGCAGGCAGCATTAGGGAACTGATACAGACTAGCATCTATTCCAAATGCTGGAAAGAAGGTACTCTGGCCACTGAAAGTCCCCAAGTAGCCTTCAAAATGAAGGTGAGAGCGAACTTGCCCTTCCAAGTCCAGTCTTTTTCTATCAAGGCTTCCACCCTGCCACTGGTCCCTTCCGGAGCAGTTACGTTTGGGAAGTGTTTCTCCTGGTTTCTGCTAGACTATCTACCACCAAAGCTGTCCCTCACTGCAAAATCACAAAGCTGTGGAGAGAAGATGTTCCGTCTGCTTGCAGACAAACGAGGGTTACAAGGAAGACCCCACACCTTTGCCAGTCTTCTGACTTACTTTGTATTTCTGGGTGGAGAAGCATGTACAGAATTGCCCACCGGAGAGTAGTGGAGGTGGTCTCAGAACCAGCAGCAAACAAGTCTGCAGTCACCAGACGAAGGTTGTTATAGTTGAAACCCTTCTCCTCAGCTGCCTTACCCTGTGGAGACCAAACGAGTGGGTGATTGGAGGGGGGAAACTTGCTGGGTGAGACCATTGGTCCAGAGAAGTACTGAGAAGCACCAGATCAATTTTTGCTGACCAAGAAGTTCATTGGGAGAAGAGGGAACAACACAGGCAACAATCTGTGTACGACTGATGTACTTTGGTAACCCTGTTACCTCCTGCATTTGAAGGAGGTCATCAGTCACCTCCCATATGCTGAAAGATGAACACTACACCTGCCTCCAGGACAGAAGCAAGCTCTCAACTGAAAACAAGCAGCTGGCCACTGCTGCTTGCCATAACATCCTCCCCCAGAGGAGGTGGGACACACTTATTCAGGTTTGATAAGATCATGAAACCCACGCAGCAGAGAGGAGGCTGCATTGATGCAAAATTAACAGTATTTTGAAGGGGGTTATCTATAGCTATGCATTACAGATTCTCACTGCTTCTGCCCTGCTATTTTCTTACAATTGGAAAAAAAAAAAAAAGATCACTGCTGCCTATTAAGTCTTCAACACCAATTTCAGCAAAACTGGTCTCTCATCCAAATGCTAATTGAGCTCAGATTTGTTAGCATATGAGATATGACAAGCTCTCTGCATGAGTTCATCTGCTTGTCTTTTCTAATCCTCTTTATACTTTCCTAGGGACTAGCTTCTGTCAAGTTATTCTGTATATTTTGATGCTGTTATAATATGAATAGCAATTAAAAGACTCAACTGTTATTCCAATATAATATCTCTGGCAAGGGACTTACGGGGCTGACCTGACAAAAGTTAACTCAGTAGAGGGATTTATAAGGCTGGCTTATCAGGGGACCTTAATGAACAGAAGAGAGATGTGGCAAGAGGCAAGACAGTCAGGCTCCCATCCACCCCCAAATAGTACTGCTCAGTGGAGACTGACATAGGTCACACTGCTCTGCCCTTGTGAGCTGGGCAGGGCTAACACATGGGCTGGAGGTGCCCGGTGCCCGCAGCATGGCAGGGTTCATACCGCAGAGCGACAGCCCAGCCTGAGGACTGCGGTGGCGGAAGCAACTCACAGGCAGAATTTGCTACTATTGCTCATCCAGCACTTGAAATTTAGTGAATCCACGTGCAGAGGGATGGATGGGCAGATTCAAGTATCTTTGATTTTGTACTGACTTTGCCCGACTGAATCAAAGACTTTTATTTCAGTGAGGTTCAGATTTAGGCCTTCATCCAATCTGTGGAAGGAATTCAAAGACACATATTCTGAAGTAGATGACATCTTTCCAAGTCATCTACTTGGTTTAAAGACAGGCTA
This sequence comes from Todiramphus chloris collaris, assembly GCA_025345505.1. Lineage (NCBI taxonomy): Eukaryota > Metazoa > Chordata > Aves > Coraciiformes > Alcedinidae > Todiramphus > Todiramphus chloris. The sequence goes on along the minus strand of JANVCC010000068.1, from coordinate 7,156,303 downwards.
TGGACTGGGCAATGGTACCAAAAAGTCAGTCTGCTGTTGCAGTTTTTGAGCTGATTTTGAGGCATCGGTCATTAAGACACTGACCTACACAGAATCCTGCATGTTGACTTGTTAGCTGGTGCAAACTTAGAAATATTAGTGAATTCTCACTAATAACTGGCTTTTAAATATCTTCAAAATGGTGCAGGCTGGAAAGAAGGGACTTGCTAGACTCTGAGGGGAGCGTGAAGGTAGAAAACAGGATATCAGCAGATAAAATGGTCTCCTAGTACAGCTAAGGAGGTTACAATGTGAAGAAGTTAACACCTCAAGATAAAACATGGAATGAAAAATAGCAAAATAGTAAGAGGTTTTATACAGCTTTATGAGGAAAGTCAGCTTCTATCAACAAGCTTAAACAGGCAGAGAAATTGCCCCTGGACTCAGAAGTTCCTCTGGTGTCAGCCTACCTTCTCCATTTCTTTTAAAAACGCATCAGTGAAATCTCGGACGTGAGCAGGGTTCCAGGTCTGCATGTGCTTATCTATGAGCACGTCTATGAAGTCCATGAATGCCTTTTGCCCTTGAAAGACCTTCTGTGAAACTCCAGGGAGGTGCAACAACATAGGCACCACATTAAGAAGCTGGGATGTCAGAAGCAGAGAGAAGGAGAGAGAGATTATGTGATGCAAAAAGAAAAATAATGAGAACACAATGCTCTCAAGCAACAGAGGGAAGCTTCTTACAGAACGTATTATGATCTTGGTTCACCTGAGTCAGGAATCCAGCTTCTTCATTCAGGGAGTTTTCAAACAAACGTAACAGCTTCTTGAATGTCTGATCACCGTAGTCAAAACGCTCTCCGTAGACAGTGGTGCAGATCACATTGCAGACTGCATTATTTACAAGAAAACGTAAATCAAAAGGACCACCTAAAAAGGGAGATGAAGACCAAGCAATGAAGGTATGCAACACCCAGCTGTTGGACCTCAGCTGTCAGCAGTGAGAATACACAGATGTCTTCTTGATGCTTCTAAGAAAAAGGCCCCAAACCACTCAAAGTACAAATGCATCATACTAGGAAATGAAGATCTTCTCATCTCCTACTACTAATTGGTTGATCTTTGTTTAAAGGAGAAAACTCCCAAGAAAAGCTGAGTTGCAGGGTTTCTCTGTGACTTGACAGATAACGCTTTGCTTCGTGTCTAGATGACAGGCGATGTGCTGCGAAAATTCTCAGCTGCACTTTTATTGCATGTGATAATATCAATATGTTCAACTAAACTTCATAAAGATAATAGTTACCCAGCTCTGGGAATAATTATATTTTACCTTTTTAGTTCTATTTATTTCCTATTTGATTCCTGTTTCAAATCCATTAGTGTTACAGTAGCCCCACTGTGTAAAGTAGAAGTGGCTTCAAGATAGAGCAGGGTCATTAATGCACATGGACTAGAAACACTGCATTTGCTTAGGAAGAGAGCACTACATGCAAATAAGAGTGGCTGCAGTATTACTTCTCTCTCTGCATCACTGTATTGTGGTTTTCTGTGATCTCTTCATCCTTCTGGATGTGACAAACCTTCTGATTTGACTGCAGAGCACAGAAACCGAGCTTCTTCAATCACTTTCTCCTCCAAGGACTTCTTTCCCATCCCAAAGTTCCTCAAGGTAGAGAGTGTGAATTTCCTTAGCTCCTTCCAGACATGCCCATATCTTGCTACAACAATCCCTGGAATTATGGATAAGCAAGAAATGTCAGGATCTCTGACCTGTACATCAAACAAAGTTAGCTAGAGAATAGCAAACGTGAGTTTGGAGGTACAGCTCTAGTATGGATAGATGGAAGAGCCTGACCTTGTAAAGCTTGTTCAGACAGCAATTCTAAAATTGGATTACTGCAGCTTCTAATGCACGTGCCTGGCTAGCAAAGATGGAGGGGGGATTCATTGAGAGCAGCAAGTGCTGCTAAGGATGAGGGAATCACCCCCCTGTTAAACCACTCAGCATTGCACCCGTAGCTTGTGTTACCTGGGTAGCAGCTTGTGCCACCGCACAGGAGCTGAGGATGAGGCATGTGGGCTGGATATTGGATAATACTCTGTTCTGGAAGAAATTCACCCCTTTTGTTTGTGGCAGCAATAACATGCACATAGTGTGTGAGCATAAGCACTAATCACTGGGTGCTGGGAACTACCAGCTCCAACTCAGTTGTACCACTGACAGTGCCTGAACAGCTGAAGAGGTGTGTGCTAGCACCTGGAGCTTTACTACAAACACTAAGGGGAGCCCCCTCTTCACCAAATCCAATTTTGACATCACTAAAGGTGGCAGACATACAAGGCGACCGACCAGAGGGACATTAGAAGGTGGCACTGTACTGAGAAAATCTTTCATCTACCCAACATCTACTCATTCCTCCTTATGCTAGTATCAACAGGGAATGTCTTTTTCCAAAAGACTTGCCTTCAGATTTTTTTCCATAGCCCACATGTTCATATACTGGGAAGTACGGCCGGTCGGCAAAGTCCTCTGCTCTGTGGACCAGGGCTTCCTTCACTGCTTTATGCCCATTCAGTACTACCAGGTTGGTCCAGCAGTTCTGGAGGCAGAAGATGTTTCCATACTTCTTGTGAAGCTGCCAAAGATAAAGTATGAAAATAAGCTCTATGTCATGTCAAAAATATCACCATATCCTTCCTTAGGGCCTTTACCACTTAGTGATTTTTGAGCTCCTATTATTAGGAGACCTTCAGCTGACGTTTGACCTTTGTCTTTGCAATGCAGTGGTCCAGAGTGGGAATTAGCCCTTCATTGGCACTAGAAATACATCATTAAAGTGACTACTGGTCAAGATTGTGGTTAGTGTGACCCTGACATGATGTGATTTGAAAATGGTAATCTTTTGGACTATACGCAAGCAAATAATACAAATGCTGGATTTAGTTTCTCCATTTGGCAGATTTTGGACAGCCAGCTGAACAGTGCCAGCCTAGAGAAAAGGCCTTTAGAGTTTCTTTTTAGAGACTGAAGCACAAAAAGTCTATCTGCTGAAAGCTGTGCTGTGCTTTTCCTTGGAAAAAAGCTAAGCCTTGACTTTAAATAAGAATGCTCCTGAGATGTTGGGCGTTGCTGGGGCAATTCCCAAAGGCTGATCCCTTTAACTGAAACTGTCACACGCCTGTAGCCATGCTTAAGTAACTCCAAGGGAGGTCTGTCATTCCAGCATCCACATCCCCAGCTCACAGATATTTGCTTTTCCTCCCGTGTTTGTACATCTCCCTGGTCCCATGCCCCTACATATCCCCACATGTTAAGTTGGTGGCCAGCTCTGCAGCAGAGCAAGCATCACCCATTGTTGGGGACGTAACAGCATCTCCCCCTGAGCTCACACAGACTGGGAGATGGAGGCTGGCAAGTGCTGGTGTGTGATTATTTATCTGTGCGCCCCGGGGTCAATGTCCTTAGGCAGTGCCTTGCTGCCTCCTGGAATTTTGAGAGAGCAATGCCCTTTGGGTTCGTGCAAAGGTAAATGTCAGCATCAGGGTGTCCCCACCCCTCCTGGGCCCACCATGGGGGCCAGCACTGACCTGGTTGAAGGACAGGTGGGGATTGCGGAAGTCAACGGACAGCATGGTCCCGATGAACGGCAGCGACACCGGGCCCAGCGGGTAACAGTTCCACTTCTTCCTGCGCTTCATAAAGTCAAAAAGGAAAACAAAAACTGTAAGAAAAACTCCCAGTATAGAGATGTTGCTCCAGCATGATGACAGCTGGGACCTCAGCCACAGGAGCAATGACATGGCGTAGCCTGTTCACTCCTTGATCCTCCTCTACTGACGCAAGGCTGATTCTGGCTCTCCAAATCCCTCTCCTCTCCTCTCCTCTCCTCTCCTCTCCTCTCCTCTCCTCTCCTCTCCTCTCCTCTCCTCTCCTCTCCTCTCCTCTCCTCTCTCCTCTCTCCTCTCTCCTCTCTCCTCTCTCCTCTCTCCTCTCTCCTCTCTCCTCTCTCCTCTCTCCTCTCTCCTCTCT